>JAOWBN010007139.1:0-11134 GCA_028565015.1 Pinguicula moranensis | reverse complement strand
ACTTTATTTAATGAAGGCCTTGTAATCAGTTTGCCTTGAGAGCAAGCAGCACATGAAAATTCACTGGTTTGAAAAATTTTCTGGTTTTTCATTGAATAACCACATGAATTTTCTATAACTTTTCACATCATAAATGATCCGTGATAGCCCAACCGGTCATGCCAAACTTTGAATATTTTAGTAGTATTTAGACTTTCAACAGCATAAGTTCAACTATTCTAATTGTTGAGTAATACATTTCAGAAGACATTATAGGTCATCTTTTTAAAATGCATTTGTTATACGAAATAATTGATATAATACATAAGTATTCTTCATCTTTTTCGTTCATAGTTTGTATATGATATCCATTTCAGGGAATATCTTTAACACTCAATAAAGTTTGTTAAGACTTAGATGAGAATAAAGCATCATCAGTTGTGATATTTTTCCCTTGTGGTAGTACAATTTGTGATTTTCCGGAGCCTTCAATTAATTTTGCACTACCAATTGTATTAACATACGCTTATCTTATAGATAGAAAAACAAAATATTTTTTATTGTTGAGTATGTTATCCGTTGTTGCACTATCTACGAGACGTGCATCTTCCACTTTTGATTTTGATAAATTCATAATTATCTTTAATAAACAAGTAAAAGTAATAAATAAATAAAATCAAACTTATAATAAAGTAACTATTACATAATAAATATGGCATAACACTGAGAACAAAAACTTAGATATTTTCACCACCATTCATAATATCAAGGTGGACAAGAAAATCAGCAATATATAAATGTGTCACATCAAACTTTCCATGGAGAAAATCATCTTGAACAAAATTCATCTCTACATTCGGCATTGAATTTTGAACAAAGTTTGTCTCCGCATTCTTCCCTTTAGATTTTGAAGCTTGATAAAGTTCTACAAGGTCTTTGGCGTACGATATGTACGTGAACGATGATTGTTCATCCCACATCGATGGCAAACATTTTCTACATTCTTGTTGCACTGAGATTCTTTTTTGCAACATTGCAGATTTTCATTTTTCTCCCATTTCTGATAGTTATTTGTATTGTTGAGATTATTGTCGAGAGTAAGGATAATTTTTCTGATCTACCGGTCCGCGACCGCAACCACGGCGAGGGCCTTGGTTATATATATTTGCATTTACTTCCGGGAATAGAGTAGAACCACTAGAGCGTGATTGGTGATTTTTCATCAGCAACTCTTTGTTTTGTTCACCCAAAAGAAGACACGAAATCAGTTCCTAATACTTCTTAATACTTTTTTCAAGGTATTACTGTTGCAGGAGCATATTAGTGGCATGAAAAGTAGAGAATGTTTTCTCTAACATATCCTAATCGGTAATTTTTTCACCACATAACTTCAGTTGAGAACTAAATTTGAACATGGCAGAATTGTATTCGCTTACAGATTTAAAAACTTGTAATCGTAAATGCGACCAATAACAACAAGCTTTTGAAAGTATCACTATTTTCTGGTGATCATATAACTCTTTGAGATTTTTCCATAGATCTGCAGGATCTCTTATAGTTAGGTATTCTGCTTTGAGCCCCTCATTAATATGGTGGCGAATAAATATCATGGTTTTTGCCTTATCTTGTTGAGATGCTTTATTTGCATCTTTTATGGTGTCTCTAATACCCATACATAGCATCTATGACAAGTAAATTTTTTCTGGTAATGTCAAGAGCAACAAACTCAAGTTTGGAAAGATTAGACATTATAACACTAATTGAATAATTTTACCTCGTGCTTTTAGATCGACAGTAGACTCTTGCTGATAACGTGTTATGAAAATTGATGATAATAACAATATAAATGATAATAGATATCCGGAAGATCACTTCTCTTCTCCCAAAAGGAATTCTAAACTTTTTCTCTACAAAATATTCTCACTTTGATCCTCTACAATTTTTCCTCCAAAACTGATGGATGATTTCTCTATGGCTTCATAGCCTATTTATAGACGAATAAGAATACATCATTTCTTCCACTTGTTACTTCTTCATTAGTGGAATGACATGGCCACAATGATACATCATTTCTTCCATTTGTTGCTTCTTCGTTGGTTGAATGACATGTTATGATATTCATTCACAACAATTGTGATGTTTTTTTTGATATAATCTTCTTATGTAATTAAAAAGAGTGAAGTACGTTTATGATTTGTTAAGACATAAAATTTTTAAACATATATTTTAAAAATATTTTCCTGCATTAAATATTCTTTGTTTTTTATTTTACATCAAAAATATTGTTATATATACCAAAACAATCTGAGTCGGGTTAAGCCAATGGGCCAAGTTTTTGGCCGTATCATGCCATTAATGTGGTGGTCGGGTCGGACCATTTAAGATGGCACAAACAATTTGGCGACCTGTATCTTACATACTTCAAAAAGTACACAGGAGAAGAGAAGAAATTTTTTAAAACACTCTTGAGTTATAGTAGAAGAATGAAACATGCACTTAGCGTATGTTTTGTACCCATAGTTTTTTTCTTTTTTTACTTGTTGTTCTATTTTTCATTTTACTTTTACTTCTCCTTTGTTTTGAGTGCTTACAAAAACTATAAAAAAAAAAATTAGAAAAAGTTACAAAAAAATGTTATTTGGAGTCAAGTTTTTAATATAACTAAATTTTAATGTAACTGATATAAAGGCTCAAATACCTCATCTTACAACGTAATAAATAAAGTTAGGAATTAAAAATATAAAGTGGCATTTTCTTTGCAATACATTTTTTAGCAATTCTTTTACCTATTCCAAGGCATTCAGTGCAAAATTTATAATTTAATCACAGAACAAAAATTCTTTGTTATTCATCAAAATGGACAATTTCAGTTCTGTGTAGCTGTGTTCACAAATGCAATAGACTACTTGCACAATTCAACATTATTGATTACACAGGATTTTTTTTACACTCAGGCTTGGTTTGGTAGACATATAAACATGTGATAACTCTGGATATCGTTGGCTATCCACACACAAAAGCTATTTGATACATATCTTCGAAAATTCTCGGACCCAGTCGAGTTATCCTTCGACCCAAGATGACTAAGTGACAAACCTAGATTTTGAATCCCAAAAAAAGGTATGTTTACTTATCATTTATTTGTCTAGTCTCAAAATTATCCGTTATCCTTATAAATTTAACAATATTTACACGACATACCACTCATATACACCTAAAAACAATTTTAGAATC
This sequence comes from Pinguicula moranensis, assembly GCA_028565015.1. Lineage (NCBI taxonomy): Eukaryota > Viridiplantae > Streptophyta > Magnoliopsida > Lamiales > Lentibulariaceae > Pinguicula > Pinguicula moranensis. The sequence continues at coordinate 7,921 of JAOWBN010007139.1, read as the reverse complement.
CAACCCTCATATCAAATGGCACCTCTCCAAACTCTCTCAAAGAACTTTGTCAGTGTCACTCCCGATGAATTACGCTGCCATCTCTCCAGATAGAACCCCTCCATCATCTCTCCGATGAAGCAAAAACTTTCCCTGGAAGTTCAGTTCCACGCTACTCGAGACCGATATGTCATGACCACAAGAGATGGAGGTGTGAATATGAAAAAGAATTGGAGCAACAAGGGAAAATGGAAGGCTAGATTGAGGAAGAAGGTAATCACAGAGGGAATTGTTGGTTGATCTCTACTGTTACAGATGGCACAAGTGTGGAGAAGCTCCGTAGAAGTGGGAAGTGTGGATGTCGTGTATTGTAAATGTTGTTTTGGCTTTCAATAGTAGTATTTTATATTAAGTGGAAAGTGTGTATTTTGGAGTCAGTGGCTGAGCAAGTCGCTCGTAAGAAAAGATGTATACATTCCTATTTTGAAGTGGGATAAGCATGAATGAAAGTACTAGCTTCTGACATTCCTTCTCACTATATTTCCACTGCTTCTCATTTCCTTCCATTGAAGTAATCTTCACTTTCCTCCATTTCATTTATCTTCCAGTCTAAATTTCTCCTATTATACTCTGCCCACAACAGTGGTATCAGATTAGTTACTAAATCCAAACCCAAATCAATCACAATAGCTAAAACACGCAGCCAAAAACCTACCCTAAGTCATGGTTGATCCTCTAACCAAGGCTACCTATGCTGAAGCTGCTGATGAAATGGCCAAAATGAAGAAAGAAGCTACATCCAGAAAGAAACCTATTGGATCTTCACTCCCAGAAGAACCAACTCCTGCAACTCCACCAGGAAACCTGGAGATTACCATGGATGAGTTAAAAAAACAGATGAATTCAACAACTGAAAAGATGCGCAGAAACTTGTTGATGTTTCAACAAACTATGCATACTCAACTCAATGCCTTGATGGATATGGTTCAAAGGCAAAATATTACTTAGTCTATATTAGAAAAGCCACCTGACAAAACAACTAAAGATTCTGGTTCTAAGAGGCTGCAACCTACAACTCATAACAAAGATGTATTTGACTCTTACCAGGGACTTGAGGTTGAAGATTATGGTTATGAATATGTGGGTAGGTTGCGGAAAAGCAAGATGCCTTATGCTGATTTCCGACATTTCAGTGGACAAAATCCACGTTCGTGGATTGAAATGTGAGAAGGATACTTCGCTATCTATATTGGTATCCAATACCATGAAAGAATGGATTTTGCAAGGATGCACATGGAAGTTGATGCCAATGCTTGGTTTAGACATCTCAAGTTTAGTAAGCCGGCAGATTGTTATGACTTTGTGGCAACTGTGATTAATAGATTTGAAGTGAAAAATCCAGGAACTGTATTTGATGAGTTCATGTGTCTTAAATAGGGTGCTCAAGAGTCTTTGCAAGATTCATTGAGGCGGTTTGATACCCTGGCATCTGCTGTTATGGTTTCCTACCCTGAATTCAAGGATTTTCAATAAGGAAAAAAATTCATCGACAGTTTACAGTCAAAACTTCGCTCAGCTGTGTAATCCCATAATTCAAGTACCTTTCGTGAAGCTATCTATTTTGCTAAACAATAGGAATTCATAGTGAACTCAATGATTTATAAGGCGTGTGTTGGTGCCGCTCTTAAGATGAGCACCAGATCAGGTATGCGAGCAGGAGTTGGGGGGCAGATTGTTACTAAACCAAAGATTCCCACTCCCCGGATGAAAATAAGAATTTTAATAGATGCAGAGGTCAAAGAAAGAATAGAGAAGAAGTTATGTTTTAAATGTACTGGACCATTTGCATCAGGGCATCAATGTACAACAAAGATCTATGCCTTGCAAGCAGAACCAGACTTTACACCTGAGTTGTTAGAAAGAGTTGTGGAGGAAGTGTTGAGTGAAGATGCAATAGTTGAAGAAGCATCAAAATAGGGGACATTATCTATGAATGCAATTGCTGGAAACACATGATTGAACACCTACAGGGTGAAAGGGTCCTATAAAGGAGAACCATTGCAAATATTTGTTGATGGAGGCAGTTCTCACTGCTTCTTGGATCAGAAGTTTGTAGAAAAAATGCAATAAAATTGGAATATGTCAACCCTATGGCAGTGGAAGTTGATGATGGTGTCAGAAACATTAGTAAAGTGAGATGTAAACATTTCAAGCGGCTTGATGCAGGGAAGTGAGTTCTCGTGTAGTCCCAGAACTTTTCCCTTAAATAGCTATGATTTAATAGTCGCTGGAAATTTGGTTGTCACCCTGAATTTGGATGACCAACCATTTCCTATACAGGCAGTCAAGAAGGTGGAGGAGTTGAGGTTATTTCTGCTAAGAAAATGTCTAAGCTAAACAAGAGAGGACTAGCTGCCATGATGGCTCGAGACTACAACAAATACATCTGACAGTGAAGAATTAGTTGAAGCTGAGTTGTTTAATCTGGAGACTCAAGTGACAAATAGATATACACTAAAGATCAATGGAAAGGGTGATGTGGAAAGCAAGGTTTTTAACACTGTAAGAGATGGGATTGATTTTCAAGATCAACAGAAGGAACTTCTTAAGGAGTTTTCTGAATTTTTTCAAGAGCCAACAACACTACCCCCAGTGAGAGGAGTGGAGCACGGTATCACTCTCACCCTTGGAGCAATTTACAAACTGGACTGATTAGAAAGATGAGATTGAAAAGATTGTGGCTGAGCTATTAGTTAGTGTACTGATTAGAAGAAGCCAAAACCCCTTTGCTTCACCAGTGCTATTAGTGAAAAAGAAAGATGGAGGATGGAGAATGTGTATTGATTATCAATACTTAAACAGCCTCACAGTAAAGAGCAAGTTCCCAATCCCATCATTGATGAGCTACTTGATGAATTACATGGGGCAGTTGGTTTTAGCAAACTGGATTTGAGGTCTAGGTATTTTCAGATCCGTATGGAAGAGAAAGATGTCTATAAAAATAGTTTTATTACTCATCATGGACAATCTAAATTTCTTGTGATGCCCTTTGGCCTATGTAATACACCTGCTACCTTTCAAAGCTTGATGAAACAAGGTATTTTCTGCATTACTTAGATAGTTTGTAACGGAGCTGGGAAGAGCATATCCAACACCTCAAAATAGTCCTTGAAGTTATGAGAGAGAATAAACTCTATGCCAAAGAATCTAAATATTTCTTTGGATAGAGTTCTATTGAATACCTAGGGCATGTTATATCTCAGCAAGGTGTTTCTATAGATTTTTCTAAAGTGCAGGCGTGATACATTGGCCTAAACCTACTGACCTCAAATCCTTGAGAGGATTTCTAGGTCTCACGGGTTATTATAGGAAATTTATTAAAGATTATGGAACACTGAGTAGACCACTAACTCAGTTGTTAAAGAATTACTCATTCTGCAGGAATAATGAGGCCGAGGTAGCTTATGAAATTCTAAAAAATGTCATGAGCAGAGCACCTATTCTGGCTCTACCAAATTTCAGTCAAGGGATTATGATGGAGACAGATGCTAGTGAAAAGGGGATTGGGGCGGTGCTAACACAGAATGGAAGATCCATAGCCTATTTCAATAGGGTTTTGGGGCAGAGACAGCAGGCCTTATCCACATATGAGAGGAACTATTGGTTGTAGTGCTTGCAGTGAAGAAATGGAATGGATATTTGCAAGACACTAAGTTCGTAATAAAGACAGATCATCAAGCTCTAAAGCACTTGTTAGAACAAAGGTTAAATACTATGCTACAACAGAAACTCACAACTAAACTGCTAGGGTATGATTACTCTGTGCAGTATAAGAAAGGGATTTACAATAAAGCAACAGATGCATTGTCCATATTTGGACCTAAAATTAGCTCAAGTTGTCATCACATCTCCAGTTGCAAACTGGATTGGACTGAAGAAGTTATTGACAACTATGAACAAAATGAGATGTTAACTAACATCATAAAAGCTAAAGCTGTAAATCCATATGCATATCCAGACTACCAACTGCAGAATGGAATTCTCAGAAAAGGCAGGAAGATTTGTGCGGGAAAAGGGGCTAACCTGAGAGCTAAACTTTTGACCCTCTTCGATGACTCTCCTATGGGGGGACGTTCATGCATTCATGCATCATTGAATAGGATTAAACCTTATTTTTAGTGGCCAAATATGAGAAAAGACTTTGAAGAGTGGATAAATAGTTGCACTACATGTATTGGAAGCAAGACAGACCCATATATACATTCTGGAGTTTTGCAGCTGCTGGATGTTCCACCCTATCCATGGTGTAGCATCAACATGGACTTTGTGGAGGGACTACCTAAATCAGAAGGTAAAAATTTGATATTAGTGGTGGTGGACAGATTTACAAAGTATGCACACTTTATATCTATGTCACATCCTTATGGTGCTGAAACAGTGGCCAAATTATTCATAGATAATATCTTTAAACTATATGGATTGCCGGTGGAAATAATTTCAAACAGAGATAAGGTATTTACTAGTTTGCTATGGATTGAACTTATGAATTTATCTGGAGTAAAGTTAGCTATGAGCTCTACTTATCATCCGCAAACAGATGGATAGACAAAGCGGGTGAATGAGTGTCTGGAAACATATCTGAGATGCATGTGCTCAGACAAGCCACACTCATGGAGCAAATAGTTGCCATTAGCTGAATTTTGGTATAATTCTACCCATCATACCAGTGTTCAAATGACACCCTTTATGGCCTTATATGGATATGGGCTACAATACATTCCTCCTCCATTCACTGCTGAAATGAAGGTGGAGTCAGTAAAGGATATCCACATGCAGAGAGATAAAGTGCAAGATATTCTAAAACAAAATCTAATCCTGGCCAGGGAACGTATGAAGGTGAATGCTAATAAAAAGAGGATTGAGAGGCATTATGAAGTTGGTGAAAGAGTGTTCTCAAAGTTGCACCCAAATCGCCAGAATTCAGTGCAATTTTGAAGAAACATCAAACTTTCTCCAAGATTCTATGGACCATACACAGTGCTTGAAAAAATTGGTACCATACCCTATCGATTGGATCTACCTAAAGGATCCAAAATTCATCATATTTTTCATATTTCCATGTTAAAGGAGCAATTGAAATCAAGGGAAACTAGTTCTGGACATCCACCAGAACCAGGAAAGGATGGGGAATTTCAAATTGCTCCAATTAATGTGCTAAATTCACGAGTGGTACCTGGTAAGGATGGACCGTTGGAGAAATTGTTGGTGCATTGGTCCGGTTCTAATTCAAATCAAGCTTCCTGGGAAGACGCCTCATTGATTCAGCAGAATTACCCTGAATTTGGTCCTTGGGGACAAGGATTTAAAAAGAAGGGGATAATGTCATGGCCGCAAGAGATGGAGGTATGAATATGCAGAAGAATTGGAGTGGCAAGGGAAAACGGAAGGTTAGACTGAGGAAGAAGGTAATCACAGAGAGAATTGTTGGTTGATCTCTACTGTTACAGATGGCACAAGTGTGGAGAAGCTCTGTAGAAGTGGGAAGTGTGGATGTCGTGTATTGTAAATATTGTTTTGGCTTTCATCAGTAATATTTTATATTAAATGGAAAGCATGTATTTTGGAGACAATGACTGAGAAAGTCGCTAGTAAGAAAAGATTACATATTCCTATTTTGAAGTCGGATAAGCATGAATGAAAGTAGTTGCTTGTGACATCCTTCTTTCTATGCTTCTCATATCTCTATCTTACTATCTAAATTTCTCCTATTATACTCTGCCCACAACACGATGCTCTAGAACGAAGGATCTGGCGACCGCTGTCTCCCTCTATGAATCCGGCCCCTCTTCACCTTGACTCTCAACAATCTCAATTCCAAATTAGATAGCTTCGAGCTCTAGTTAGCATATTTGCTCTGCTCACTCTCCCTTCTGCCATTCTTCTCTCTACCCATCGTCTTCATCAACATGTTACTATCCTTCCCAATTTTGTTTATCTTCTCAGACAATTCCATTTACTCCTACGCTAAGAAATATCCAAATAACCATGGCTTCTCGCACTCAAGAAAACCCATTTCAAAGCAATTCTTGCGTGAGGAGAGTAATTCATTCATGGGTTTTGCTGTAATTCTGCTTAGAACAGTGAGGGCTAAGGAAAATGAACCTACCCATCCTAAACTTGGTGCAGGTTCATTTTCATTTTTCACTTTCAAGATGATTACAGTTTTGATTATGTGGTATATGCTATTAACGGATTTGGATGATGTAAGAGTAATTTTGTTAATGGGTTTATACTATTTATATCTTAGAAGACTCCAGCATCCTCTTGTTTGCCCCATGAAAATTGAAGTTTTGCATATCACTTATGTTAAGGGGTAAATTGTCTTATGTATATGAGTTATACTTGTTTTTGCCAGAACTATGTATCTTAAATATGATTGATATGGAGTGAAGAAGAAAACCTCACTAACTCACTTAAACTATTCAGTTTAGTTGCCATATAGGCCTTGGATTTTAACAGTCTTACGATTTTGATTAGGTGGCTTTGTTGCTGATTCCAAGTTGGGAAGCTGGTATCAGTGAGTGGGATTATGTTGTCATCCGAACCAGTGAAGTTCGGCCTAAGCTTCTTCAGGGAACTTTCAAGTGTTTGGATTTTGGCCCGTGTTTTTTACCAATGATGTAAGGAGGTAGATGAAGAAGAGGAGAAAGGAAGATAAGCACAAAGATAAAAGCTACTGGAAATTTCAACGACTCTCTTTCAAGGTAAGCACAAACCCTCTCCGTTTGAGAACTATCAATCCTTATTTCTGTCTTGATCATCAAATGGCTCGATCATCTCTTGATGAGATGTTTGTTGATGTTGGAGCCCAAATTAGTTAGTGGAGAACGTGTCCACTAGTTGGAGGGGCAGTTACGTCATTTGATTAGTCCTTGGAGGAATTCTAACTGTATCAGAATTCCTGCCTATAAATACTTTTGTCTTTCATTGTATGTTGTATTCAAAAAATAGTGAAATAAAGAACTCTAGCCGCCGTGGAAGTAGCCAATTTGGGTGAACCACGTAATTTTGTGTTTTCATTTCGTTTTTACATTTGTCTTTGATCGTGTGTGTGTGTTGTTCGATCCTAACAATGGGAGACCTGTAAAACAGGGAGATATACAATCATTAGCCATTATACCTTCGCCGGAATTGGATTTCTCACCTTCTCCAGTAATGGCTGCTACGGCACCGAAACCGGCCCTGCCGTGAGGCCAGTCACCGCTGTTACCATCGGCGGTGACTGAGTCTCCGACCGCTATGGCCATCGTGCCATTTTTTCAATCCTGTTTTTGGTTCCATTGCCCCTTGTCGGGAAATCCGACCCTTTTGTAACATTTCTCGGTTTTGTACCTCTTCTTTCCACATTCCTGGCATTGTAGGTGGGTCGGGTAACCTACGTGCTGATAGCAAGCTTCTGTGGCATGTCCCGTTCGTCCGCATTCACTGTAAACTAATTTCAGTTTGTCTCCGTCGAAAATTCGAGATGATGATTTTGCAAGTTTTTGGCTTGATCTGACCGAGACTTCGAGAGAAAACCACTTCCCATGAAGAGTCACCGCCGCCGTTTCTTGCCGAATTTAAAATCTCCAGGCGAGTTTTGACTTCTCGGCGGAGGGCAGCATACGTTGCTTCGACTAAGGGAAGGGGGTCTTCTTTAAGAAGATCCTTTTTTACTGCATCATGGCTGTCATTAATTGCCGCTAGGAACCGGAATAATCGTGTTTCCTAGCGGAGTCGATTGAAGGTTGTAATGTCCATTGGGGATGTCATAGGATTGGGTTGCCTTCGGTCGATTTCCCTCCAGATCCTCTGAAACGAGCTATACAATTGTTCCAACGTCCCTTGGCCATGTTCCTGTCGATTTGCCTTGACAGTAAGATCAAAGGTCTGAAGGGAATCA
>JAOWBN010007128.1:0-11134 GCA_028565015.1 Pinguicula moranensis | reverse complement strand
ATAGTTATCGTTTAAGTAATTGCGCAAAACACCACCCCTCTTAAAAATAAGAAGAAGTAGTTGAAGAAGTAGTAGAAAAAGTAGAAGAAGGCCTGCGCAAAACAGGGCCTAAGTGTTGAAATTTGTCATAATGAAGAGGTTTGGTGAAGAGATCAACCAACTGATGATGAGTAGAAACATGCAATGTTTTGACGAGCCTAGATAGGATCATATCATGTACCAAATGGCAATCGATCTCGATGTCTTTAGTGTGCTCATGAAAGTTTGGATTGAGAACAATGCGATGTGCAGACTGGCTATCACAAAACAATAGGGATGGGTGGGTTGCGGCCAATGAAAAATCACGTAGGGGTGATGTAATCTAAGATATTTCACAACAAACATTAGCCATAGAACGATATTCTGCTATAGCTGAGTAACGACTGGCTGTAGTTTGTTTCTTGGACTTTTAGGAAATTAAAGAAGATCCGAGAAATTCAATAAATCTAGAAACTCTACGTCGAGTATTCTGACAAGCTGCCCAATTAGAATCACAAAAAGCCTTAAGTTGAAGATCATACTTGCAAGGGAAGATGAGGCCTTGACCTGGAGTTCCTTTTACATAGCGTAGAATTGTATGAGTTGCAACTAAGTGAGGTTGGCGAGGTGTTGATGAATACTGACTCAAGGCATGTACAACAAAATAGATATTAGGCCAAGAAATCGTAAGATAGAGTAGTTGATCGATTAACAACCTAAAAGAGTCGATGAGAGATGGCCATTGGGTTTCATCGAAACTTGTGAAGGTTTTGAAGAAAGTAAACTAACATCAAAAAGTTTTCAGTAGCATATTTTTGTTGGCATACAGATATTTCATGCTTAGAGTGAGCAATTTAAAGACCAAGAAAATACTTGAGGGGACCAAAGTCTTTGAGCTTGAATTGAGATTCTAAAAATTGTTTGAGAGTTGCAATAGTTGGAGGTGAATCACTAGCAATAAAAATATCGTTAACCACAATTTACAACGTACCCAGTATATTCCCAACTCAGTTGGGTTCTGGAGGGTCAGATGTACACGGCCTTACCCTTATAATTATACAAAGAGGCCGCTTCCATTGCGACCCAATAGGCATTGTGTCATCTGATGTATTGACTTCCAACAACTTCACTAAATAGAAGCATTGGAATTTAATAGAGCCATTTTGCTCCAGTCCATTATTATCGCAAAGCTAAAAGAATTGTCAATGATGACTCTTCCAGCTCCATTTGCAATGGACATGAATAAAAATATCGTTAACATATATACCAATAAAGCAATAAACTCGCTGAATCCTGATTTAATAAATAGTGAATAGTTCAATTTGAATTGTTGAAAACCTAAGTCATAAGTGTGGAAGAGAACATAGAGAGCCATTGCGAGAAGCATGCTTCAAACCATACAAAGATATTTATAATTTGCATACTCGATAATATCCGATAGCCAAGAAACTTGGAGGAGGAGCCATGTTTACTTTTGCATCAAGGTTACCATATAAGAAATCGTTGTTAACATCCAATTCAAGAAGTTCCCAAGAACGGATAATTGCCAAAGATAGGAGTAAACGCACTATAGTGTGCTTGATGACAGGGGAGAACATATCAAATAGTCAATAGCTTATTGTTGAATACATCATTTGGCCACTAAATGGGCCCTGTAGCACTCAAGCGTGCCATCAGCATTGAATTATCACTTATAAACCCATCGACAACCAATGGTATGCTTGCTAGAGGGTAAATCAACAACATACCAAGTGTGATTTTGTTCAATGGCCTGGACCTCGACTTTCATAGCATCACACGACTAACGAATTTCAATTGCTTGGTGAAAAAATCGGGGTTCCACATGAGAAGACAATGCAAGAGAAAAGCAGAATGACCACTATATAAACATGAATAATTTAAGTATGGAGAGATGGGATACTATAGATTGAAATAGAGTCGTTACCCCTATTGGTGCATAAGTGTGATAAAACAGCATTTTTCGGTTGCATATGCTACGAACAAGAACAATGGAAGGCTACCAGAGTTACTGTAAAATGCCACAACTAAAATCTCTTTCTCATAAGTGGTGAGGCAACAATCAGAGATAATATGTATTTGTGAAATTCTTAGAGCACGAAAGTTATGAATTCTTCTATATTTTCTCAAGAGGGGTGTATACCCATTAAATAGGACAGGGAGAGGCAGAATCATATCCCTACTAGGATCAAAACCTTTTACTACGAGTTGAGCCCTGAACTTATCAACTAACCAATCCGCACCACGTTTAAACTTGAATATCTACATGCATCCAATTGGTTTATGTTGGTATAGAAGATCAACAAGTTACCAAACCTCATTTTTGTGCATTGAGTCCATCTCACTACCATGGCACTTATCCACTTTTCTTTATCTAGTGAATCCATAGCCTCTTCATAAGAGGTGGACTCTTCGATTTTTAAGGGAGCGCAAAATAATATATCCTCTTTGATTTGAAAATATTGTCGAGTAATTCTTCTGCATTCAATCCTTCGAAGTTCAGGACCTTCATTGTGTAGTCTGGGTGAGGATCTACTCCCACTAACCCTTTGACTCGTAGGGTTCTGAATGTGAGAAGAACCACTTCCACTAATCCTCTGGTTTGTGAGGCTCATAATCACATCTTCTTTGCCTAGAGTTTGATAACCAATCTCATCTCTGTTCACGAAAGGTTGGGGACTTGTCCTTTCATATTGATCCTCATCGTTTGGCAAGTGTCCATTGTGATCTGGTGGGACTGCACTATCCTGGGTGACTTGGCGAGACAAACTCTCCGCCTCACCAAGAGATAGTGGCAAGTCTTGCTACAACTCATACAACTCACTATCCTTTTTCATTTCATCGGTAGTTGGGAACTAATCCTTCTAGAAATTTGACATTTAGGTTGTTAATTTCAGTCATACCTCTATTCGGGTGTTTTCTAAACATTACATATCCTTTTGAATGTTCGGGGTATCTGATGAACACCCTCTCGATTGCTCTTAGACCAAGTTTTCCATGCTTGTGGGTTCAGTTGTGCACATAGCCCGATTAACCCCATGGTTGTAAGTGGTCCCAAGTGGGTTTCTTTCCATTCCATAACTCATATGAAGTGGTGAGCACACTTTTGCTTGATACTCCATTGAGGATGTAGGTTGCCATAAGCAACACATCTCCCCAAAAATTGATAGGAAGATTGGCTTCCGCCATCATCGACCTAACCATGTTGAGCAAGGTGCGATTCTTTTGTTTCGCAACACCATTTTGCTGCGGCGTATGAGGAATCGTAAGTTGTCTCATCATGCCATTTTCATCACGAGTATTCATCTAAAAAAGTGATGAAATATAAAGCCCCATGACATGCTTTCACATTCATGGGCCCGTAAATATCGGAATGAATTAAATCCAAAGGATTTGATACTCTAAAAGCCTTACCAAAAGGCTCTTGCTAGGCTTGCTAGCAAAGCAAGGCTTACAAACAGACAACTTAGCCTTAGTGACTTGACTTAATAGATTTTCATTAGAAAGTCTATTTAATATATCTTGACTAATGGGGCTAAGTCTCGCATGTCATTTAACAGATTCAAAAAAATCATCACACTTGAAACTAAGCAAGCGATGAACTATTATTATCATAAATGTCATCTATGTCAATAACACAAAATCCATGTTTAAAAGAATCGTGACCAAACACATTGTCACCTTACTCAGTTTTTAATCCTCTACGAATAAAATTAAACGAAAAAAAACAAGTTGTAATAAGGAAACAACAGAAACTAAGCAACATTGTACTCCTGGTACATAAATAGTGTCATGCACCAACCGCGTGTTTCCACCATGAAACTGGAGTTTGTAGGTTCTAATCCCAATTATCCATTGCCACAACAATGGAACTCAACAAACTCAGCTCGGTCATTAATTACGTGTTGGCATACTCCTGAATAAACAATCCATTAGGGAAAGGAATTAACAACTAATGCAAAGGAGTACACGCATACTTTGGAGAACATGGAAAAATAGGATACCTTCTTTGGCTCGAAACAATCCAGAGTGTAGTGTTCCTTATTTTCACAGTTATAGCACTTCACACGTGCCATATCCTTGGGTCCCTGAGCCTTTGGTTGCTTAGTTATTTTTCTTTTGTGCAAATTTTCGAGGAGAAAGGTGTTGAGGTTTCTTAGCTAGCTTTCCATAGTTTTTGTTTCTCTTAGCATTTACCCCTCGAGCTGCAAAAACTTTGGTGGAGCGCCCTGAAGCTCTCAAGCGTTCATTCTCCAGTTCCACATGTTTAGCTATATTTGAAAATGTATTGATACTCACATTATGGGACATCAAACTCTTAAATGGAGTCCAACAACAATCCTATCTATCATCAGGTAATGAATGAATCACATTATTAATCTGCTTATATTCAGAGATCTCAATTCCTCAAGCAAGGTCATGCAACATTGCAGACATGGTGCGAATGTGTTCGAACACAGGTCAACTCGAATCGATCTTGTGCTGTAACCAGTTCAGATGTAAGTTATGAAGCCTTGTAGTTGATGTCTGCCCGAACGTTGCCTTAAGGCTATCCCACGTTGCCTTATGGCTATCCCACATTGCCTTAGCTGTCGAATGTATCCCGAATTTTCCAATCAGGTCGTCATGCATATAGTACAACATTTATAGGGTGCATGATGATCCTTCTTGAACCATTCATCATAAATGCCCTGTGCATTTGTTTGTGGATCCTCGAAAATATTGATCACGGACTAGTAAATCGGTTCGTTGAATAACCCACAGCCAAAGAACTCTGGATTGGATTAGAGACCACATATAATAGTGGATCTGACGCTTTTCAGATATTTGATCTCACTATACAAGCTAACCTGCAACGACAAAGGGAGAGGACCCTTGAAGAAGTGTACGAAAATTTGCAGCGTCTCTGGCGGTAGCCAAAATTCGATGACTTGCTCCAGGGACATCGCGACCTACCAGAAACTCCAGCAAGAAACACGCCCTTACCAACTTCTTGCCGCCATCAATGGAAAATATGATAGTATAAAACGAGAATTGCTCAAACTGGATCCACTACCGGCAGTTGTAACGGCGTACGGGGAACTCTGGTGAGAAGCGGCTCGTAGCCAAATTCTCAATTCTGGCTCACAAATCCGGCAAAGCAACTTCTCAAGTGTAGGCAATGGCTTATCCAGCCGAACCCGGTCGGAAAAACCCAAATCTGGGTCACGAACATCATCTCGGGGCGACACCGTTGACAAGAACAAGCTTTCACAGATTGTAGTGAATTGGGACATTCTACTGAAAAATGTTTCAAACGGGTTGGATACTCGGATTGGTGGTACGATCTCCAAAAACTTTCAAAACCTGGCGCCGCCATCGCCGTGAGCCAGCCAGAAGTGGCAGCTACCTCCGGAAATGACTGCGGGACTAAAAAAATGGCTAAATTTGGCAGATTCACTGCGTAACTGCCGCTAGGGTTCATGGAATCGAGAGACACGACGCAGGGACATTCGACACCATGGGTAATATCGTATATTCTGCAAAAATACCCAGTTTGCCCCTAAGTTAGACAAGTACAAAGTCCGTTATGCCCACCTATTTTCCAAAATTACCGACCTGCCATAGCATAAAAAATAAGTTATTGCAGGTTGGTCCTCCAAAATTTGACTTATTTCAGCAGCTACCCCACAAGATTTTGAAACAACAACCTATACCCCACGACTCTCAGAAATTGCAAGTGGCCCCCTGTGGTTCTGGGAAATTACAGAGGCACCCCAGCAAAGTCCATAAATTGCAGACCCGACTCAGAACTTTTGGAAAATTATCACCCCAATTTTGCTAATCCTTATTTTTCCAGGCTCGGATGTTTTGATCTCACGGAAATTGATACGATTGACAATCAGGTTGCTGCTGTTGTATGCTCTACATCAGTGGTGCACGAAAAATAGAATCCACAGTGGCTATTTGACTCTGGTGCAACAGACACTATGACTTATGATGCAGCCGACTTGGTGACAAATAGACCATCCAAACAGACTCATATACAGATAGCAAATGGGAGAATTTCACCTGTCAGGGGCAGGATCAATTGTGATATATCCAAAACTTAAACTCTCTAACTGTCTTCATGTCCCATCCTTATCTTGCAAGATGCTATCCATAAGTCATGTGTCCAAGGATTTAAATTGTATTGTCCTGATGTATCCTCATTTTTGTCTTCTATAGGACCTTTGTATGGGGAAGATAATTGTGTGTGGTACTGAATGAGGAGGCCTATACTACGTAGATGAGGTGGCTCAACACGGAATTGCAGGGCTTGCTCATGGGCGACAGACCAACAACTTGAACTTTGGCACCAGCGATTGGGTCATCTTTCCCTAGGTTATCTTAGAATTTTATTTCCTAATTAATGTTGCCATAACACTAATTTTCATTGTGAAACTTGTATTCTGGCAAAAAAACCATCGTCATTCATTTTCTTCATCAGATACTCGTACTACTCATGCTTTTCATCTCGTACATTCTGATGTGTGGGGTCCTACCCTCAACTCGAGCCATATTATGTTTTGGTATTTCCTGTTATTTATAGATGATTTTTCTCGAATGACATGGGTGGATCTTCTTAAAAATAAATCTGAAGTACCTCAGACCTTTCAGGCTTTCTATCAAATGATATCTACCCAATTTTAGAAAAAAATCCAGATCCTTCGATCAGACAAAGGGGAGTTTGTCAACGAAAAAATGACAACCTTTTTTCGGGCAAATGGGCCATCCACCAAACCACATGTCCCCACAGTCCCCAACAAAATGGGATCGCCGAAAGAAAAAATTGTATCCTACTAGAAGTGACCCGAGCCCTCATGATTGCTTCTAAGGTTCCATCCTTTCTCTGGACAGAAGCCGTAGCCACAACCACCTATCTCCTGAATAGGTTACCAACTCGAATCCTTAAATTTGCTTCACCCATATCCATACTCTCACAAAATATACCCGAGGTGACTTCCTTGACTCTAGCTCCTTGTGTATTCAGATGTTCTATCTTTGTTCACGTTCATAAACAAGATCGCACCAAACTTGATCCCTGTGTTCTCAAATGTATTTTTGTGGGATATGGAGTTAATAAAAAAGGGTATCGGTGTTGCCACCCACCATCTAAGAAAATATACACCACTATGGACAGTAATTTTGTAGAAGATGAATTCTATTATCCATCATAGCCTTGTGGTCAGGGGGAAACTATCAGTGGCCCACTCGGTTGGTTACTTAGTTCAGGGGTGCCAGTGCATATTGGTTCACTAGAACTTGCTACAAGAACCATCGAGCTGCCTACTACGGACATATAACCTCTATCGCCATCCACCATAGAGCTCATTTCTCCCCAGCACGAGGTCCTAAGGTAACCATCCCATACTTAGATCTGGATGATAGAGTTGTGAATGATAATGTTGAACAGGATGCAGAAGAACCTGGTACATACGCCCTACCTCCAAGAAGGAATAGAGGTATTCCCACACGGCGATATGAACCAGAGTATATTTCCCGAGGCTCAAAATATCCCATGGCTATTCTTGCCAGAGGAAGTCTAACTAAATCTGCTATAGCTTTTTTGGCATCTGCATATATTGTACAAGTACTAAGAATGGTAAATGAAGCACGAGAGAAGGAAGAATGGAGACAAGCTATGAGTGATGAAATGAAAGACCTATATAATAATGGAATGTGGGAAGTATGAAAACTCCCAAAAGGAAAAAAGATGTTGGATGTCGTTGGGTGTTCATCGTAAAGCACAATGCAAATGGTTCCATAGAGAGATACAAAGCAAAATTAGTGGCCAAATGATTTACAAAAATATATGGTCCGGACTACTCTGAAACCTTCTCACCAACAGCCAAGATCGACGCCATTCGAGTGCTGTTCCCAATAGCAACAAACCTCGATTGTCCCCTACATCAATTTGATTTAAAATTGAATCTATTTCAGCAATGATCAATAAAGCAACTGAATTGAATCTATTTCAGGGACTGTGCATTGGAAAAGGAAAGGTGGCTGTATCTCATCTTCAGTTTGTTGACGGCACCATCTTGTTTGGGCAATCAAACTGGAACTCAATCCGATTTTTCAAAGCTATTTTAATGAACTTTCAGTTGGTGTTTGGCCTAAAGATCAACTTCCACAAAATCAAGCTAATTTGGATCAATGTCTAACCATCAACTTTGGATGAAATGGCAACTTATTTAAACTGCCAAACAGCAACTATCCCTTTCAAGTACTTGGGTCTTCTAATTGGAGCTCGATCAGATAGGCTGTAGACCTGGAAACTAGTGATGGGTAAGTATAACAGTATCCTATCCTCATGAGAACATAAGCTTTTATCCTATGGTGGCAAGGTGACCCTAATCAATGTTGTACTTGCCTCTCTGCTTCAAAGCTATTAAATCAGTCATACATTGACTGACAGCTACACAAAGAAACTTCTTTTGCGGAAGTACAATTGAGAGGAGAAAAATGAACTTGATATCCTGGAAAAAAAATTAGTATATCAGTGGTTAAGGGGGGTCTAGGTGCTCGCTGTCTTGCATCATTTAATGATGTAATGCTAGAAAAATTTGGGATGCAGATTTTAAATGGAGAAACAACACTTGGTACTACCATTTTGAGATCAAAATATGGTATTCAGAACCAAATATCTCTTGCTGGCATGAGGGAACTTGCTGTACCCACTGTTATTGGAAACAGGTTGGCAGGGAGGCAAAGAGGAAAATTCTATGCATCAGGATGGTGGCTGCAACTATAGAAAACACTGGGCAATAATTGGTTTATACAAAATCTCTCCTTGAGGATGGGGAATGGAGAGTGCATAAGACTATGGAAAGATAGATGGCATAGTAACACCACCTTGGCAATCAGATTTCCTCGGTTGTTCAGAAATGAGCAGAAGGATATCGGCATTGTTGAGGCTGGCTACTGGGTTAATGGATTCTTGACATGGCAATGGAGGTGGAGGAGGGAATTATTAGCTTCTGAACAGCTTGATCCGGCCAACTTATTTTGTCTTTTGCAAGGAACCACTCCTCAAATGCACGTGAAGGATAGGTATATATATACTGCTAACTTGGAAGGTAAGTATACGGTCAAGGATGCCTATGGAGATCTAACCTCAGGTCTTCCGCAGGTATATTCTCAATCACACTTAACACGCACAAAGTTTATATGGCATAGCTTTGCACTCAAAAAAAATTCTGTATATTCGCATGGAAACTAATCCAAAATGTAGTCCCCACAAAAAGTTATTCTGCAGCAAAGAAATGTGATTCCAATGGGGCAGGAAACACTTTTTCCGTTATGTCCAAGAGAAAAAGAGACAGTGGATCATCTATTCAATGAATGTCTTGTCACTAAGGAATTATGGAGGAATATCCAACTCTAGATACCTCATAATGGGATCAATGCAGTGGCTGGAGGGGATTCACTACCCACTCTTCATGTTCATTCTGACTCAATACCTCAAGGATCAAATAAAGCTGCATGGAATACATTATGGTTATCAATGGTATGGACTATATGGTCTAATAGGAATCAGTCTCATTTTAAACCAGTTGTGCCTAATATTTATCTAATGTTGCATAGTGTTCAAAGATCTACTTGGTTGTGGCTTCGAGCCAAGAGAACCACTAAATTCTTCCCATATATTTTTACAGATTGGTTACTTCAACCCCTGATGTGCTTGGCTTTTACTACTTAAGGATGGGTTTGGATGGTTTGCCTGTGGTAACAAGTATTTAGTATTTATTATTGGACTAGTGCTGACATCTTGTTTATATCTTGTTGAATTCTGTAGCCACTTTGGTGTCCATCATTTCATTGGCATGTGGTAAAAATGTTTGATTGATAGCACATGGACTTGTAGTCAAAATGTAACTGCTTACAGAACTGAGTCTGTCAACCAGCTAAGTCTATGAGGAACTATCCTAAGTGGCTCATGTGTTTATTTTTTTATTCCTGTTCAACTCCACACTTTGGTAATGCAGGTAGATCCTTGGCCTTTGCTGGAAAGTTTGAAAGTTTCATTCTCAGGTGGAGAATGAATCTAAAAAGAATGTTGATCCATTGGGTATTCTTATCTCTCTATTCTGTCCTAAAACACACTTACTTCTCTCTAGACTCATTTTGGTACAGGTTAGGAGGAGGCAAGTACCTCCACTAAGATGGGTGTCATACCTGACTGTTGTCAACCAACTGCACAAATTATACAGAACACTAACCAGGCAGAGTTGATACATACTGATGGCGTACTGCACTAGCATATCAACATCTCTGCTGCTCTGATGGATACTGAAACATTGAATATCCTACAAAGAGACACCTAAACAACCAGATGAAGGAAGAGTGAATTAAGCCAGCAGAATTCATGGAGGCGTCCAAATGGCAGAACTAAAGGAACTAAAATGTCAGACTGAGACAACTTATGAAGTCAACATTCACGCTGGACAAAATAAGAATGCTCATAAAGGAACACCAGAAGCTAACATAAGAGAATTGAAGCTGTAAAATGTATTATCACTATCAACCACAAAGGATCAATAGAAGGAAGGAAGAGGCAGAATTTGAGCCTCTAGAATATCTGAAACCATGGTAGTTTGATTTTCTTTGCTTGGAGGTCCTCTACTCATATTTTTCGGTTTGACCTAATATGTGTGTCTACTGGAGTGTTACTCTCATCATTACAGGGATAGCTCATCAGATTTAATCAAGCTGTGTACCAATTTTCCTACAATGGGAGATTGACAATGTAACAGTCATGACATTATATCTGGTGAAAAGCGGATAACAGCGATGATCTGAATGTTGAGATGCTGTGTGATCTACTATGACACTAGGTGAGTCATATACCATATCACCCTTAGCTATATCAGATGGGGACACAAAGGAAAGACATGACAGTTAGCTCAACCTCAAAGATATTGTTAGTAGACATCTTCTAGCAGGAATAGGAGTTTCCTTGTATTTTGTAATATTTTTTTGGTTCTATAATTACTTTATTAAATATATATATATAATATATATATATATATATATATATATATATATTTGTCTTGTCAAAAAAAAAAAAAAAAAA
>JAOWBN010007117.1:0-11134 GCA_028565015.1 Pinguicula moranensis | reverse complement strand
TTAGAGAGAATAATCTGTAAATCTGTTATATCTTGTAAATACAATTCTATATAATGTAGAATATACAGAAGACTGGATCATTGAAGATCCAATCTTCCTTACGAGGATTAACATTTTCTCTCAAACCGTTTCTCTATTTTCAATTCTTTCATGGTATTAGAGCGTCTAGGCTAACGCCAGATTTATATCGATCTCGGCCTCCCTTAGCCAATTTATACAATCATCGTGTTTCTGCTCCTAGGCAGATTGATCCAGATCCAATTCATTCAATCACTGCTTTCTATTTTCCAGCCGAACTCATGGCTTCCTCCTCTGTTTTCAGTACACCCAATTTACCACAAGTTATTATCACCAAGTTTGATGGCTCCGATTACCTGATTTGGGCATCTCAGATTGTCCCTATTCTTCGGAGCAATGATCTCATGTCTATTGTTGATGGATCAGAAAAACAGCCATCTGAATTTCTTCCAGTTGAAGGAGTTGATAATACTGTAGCTCCAAAATCCAATCCAGAATTTCTGATATGGTACAAGAAGGATCAGTTTTGTCTGAGTTGGATCACTTCCACCCTCTCAGCTCGAATTCTTCGCATGGTATTTCACTTAAAAACCTCTTCGGCCGTTTGGTCGTTTCTCGCCGGAAAATATTCAGGTAAGCGAAAGACGAATTTGTTCACACTTAGGTGCAAGCTACAGACCCTGTCTCAAGGGACCTTGTATGTGAGTGATTACATGGATTCTGCAAAAACTATTGCTGCCGAATTACGTATGACAGGAGCTGAGATTTCAGAGGATGACCTTGTTTCATATATTGCCGCCGGACTGCACCCCCAATTTGATCTGTTCATGGCGAACATCAATATCTTGCGTGAAGAAACTTCGATGTCACTGGAAACCTTTGAAAAGTCGTTGTTGTCTTACTCTGCAAAATTGCCTCCTGCTATTATGGAGCCTGCTGCGTTCTTTGGCAGACAACAAGGCCGTGGTTCACGGCAGCAGGGCGGCGTTTTTCATGGACAGGGACGAGGTCCTCCTCTTTGATCGATCAATTCTTCAAAATCCGACAGTTTGTCTCGTGGCGTCACTCGAGGATAGGCTGTACATCCAGCCCAATTTTAGCCACAAGGCCGTGACCTCCATAATCAGTCCAGCGGGTTTCATCAGCGAGGAAGGGGCCGTATGGGCCTGTCTCGCCAAAATTTTGGGCCCGAGAATGGTTCCTACTCAGGCCAGAATTTATTGAATGGCCCAGCAACAGCTGTTTCCGGACCAGTCACTGAAAACTCAGCAGTTGAGCCAAATCCAAATGCTGTAAAGTGTCAAATATGTGATCAATATTGTCACACTGCCTTGGACTGTTATCAAAGGATGAATTTTGCGTATCAAGGGCGTCATCCTCCCGCTCAACTTGCTGCATTAGCTGCTCAGGCTAATCTTGATATTGATGATAGCATTTGGTTCGTTGATAGCAGTGCCAACGAACACATTACTAATGGCACGGCTCCCCTTGTGCAGCAGCAACCCTACTCCGGATCTGACTCGGTAGTTGTAGGTTATGGTACAGGTCTGGACATTTTGAATACTGGCACTTTATCCATTAAAAGTCCCATTCGGTCTCTTCATTTATCCCGTGTCCTACATTGTCCTAATGCTTCCGCTAACCAACTTTCTGCTCATAAATTTTGTGTTGGTAATAAATGCTATTTTATTCTCACTGAGTCGGTTTTTTTTGTCAAGGACACCAAGACGGGACAGATACTGCTGAAGGGGCCGAGTAGTGGTGGAATGTATTCAATTCCGCTTAGCTCTCCTCAATCTCCACATATCAAAAGAGCATTAGCTGGAGTTGTTAGCACCACACCTTCCTTTGCTGTTTGGCATTCCAGACTTGGTCACTCATCTCCTATTACTATCCGCCATGTCATAACTCAGTCCAATTTACCATGTGCTGGTGAACTGAATAATGTCTCCATTTGCGAACCTTGCCAGCTTGGTAAGAGTAAGCAGTTACCTTTTGAGTCATCCACTAGAATTTCTTCAAGACCTTTAGAATTGATTCATTCTGATGTATGGTCGACTTCAGTTTTATCTACTCTTGGGTTTCGTTATTATATTATATTTGTCGATGATTTTACTCGATTCACATGGCTTTATCCTCTCAAAGTAAAATCAGACACATTTCAAACTTTTGTTACATTTAGTGCGATGGTTGAAAATCAGTTTCCATATCAAGTTAAACAATTCCAAACTGATGGTAGGGGTGAATTTTGTTCAAATACCTTCAAAGCTTTTCTTGATAAATGTGGCATTATTCATCGTATTTCATGTCCACATACTCCACAGCAAAATGGTCTTGCAGAGCGTAAGCATCGTCACATAGTTGAAATGGGGCTAACCTTTTTGGCTCAGTCACATCTTCCTTCAAAATTCTGGGTAGAAGCATGCTCCATTGCAATTTTTGTCATCAATCGGTTGCCAACACGGGTTCTACAAAATATTAGTCCTTTTGAGAAATTATTTGGCTCCACCCCTGATTACTCGAAATTTCGTTCCTTTGGGTGTGCTTGTTTTCCACTCATCCGTCCATATAATTCTCATAAAATGATGTTTCGTAGTATAAAGTGCATTTTCATTGGGTACAGCTCTCAACAATCGGGTTATAAATGTCTTGATCCTATTTCACATACCACATATATTTCTCGTCATGTTTTTTTTTGATGAGACAGTATTCCCAGGACATTGCTACACTACTCGCTCCTCTGCTGTAAATGTCTCTGATTCAGGTATTTTCTCATCTTTTTCCAATCCTTCGTTTTCTCCTGTGCGTATCACTAACATTCCAGGTGTACAGTCCACTTCATCGTCTGTGCACAGCATGCCTCTGCCATTGGTTTCTCCATCAGATGTTGCCCTTACTTCTTTGTCTTCGACAGATCAGTCACAATTACCCCCTTGTCCCAATGGTACCGTGCCTAATCTTCCTCCACCCATGGCTCCAGGAACTTCTCCTATCATCACTGATTCCTCACAACTACCCAGTGACTCTAGTGCACCATTATGCCATCAATTACACGGGTCCCAAGGTCTTGCTTCACTACCAATTAGCCTTGCAGATCCAGTAATAACGGACGTCTCTCCTGGGGCTGATCTCACCGCCACTCCACATTTCACGTGTCCCTCCAACTCGAGTATCGGTGCAGTGAATAATAATGATGCAAGTTTTTCCCTTTCATCCGAAAATATTCACTCCAGACATTTGCCTCATGATACTTCTTTCTCTCAGCCTCAAGTAGGGGCAGATATTTCTAGGCCAATACCATTTCCTGATCTTGCAAATCTTTCTGATCCTAGCTTATATTTGCCATGTGTGCCATCTACATCCACCCGTGTCACTCGGTCTCAGACAGGTTCGTTACGTCCTAAACAATTTTCTGATTATCATCTATATACTGCTACTCGTCATCCGTTTCAGACCATTGTCAGTGTTCATGTGCCTTGTGAACCGTCCACGTATCTACAGGCTGCCTTGTCTCCGGAGTGGATAGCTGCTATGCAGACTGAGTTTGATGCTCTCATTGCAAATAACACTTGGATACTCTGTCCTCATCCTCCTAATCAACATGTTATTCACTGCAAATGGGTGTATAAGATCAAGCAGAAATCAGATGGGACTATTGATCGATATAAGGCTCGTCTAGTTGCTCGTGGGTTTGAGCAAGAATATGGTTTATATTTTTCTGAGACATTCAGTCTTGTCGTCAAAATGGCTACACTTCGTGTTTTTCTCTCCGTAGCTGTTCAGTTCTCTTGGCCTATTCGCCAACTTGATGTTTCTAATGCATTTCTAAATAGTGAACTAGAGGATGTTGTCTATATGGAACAGCCACCTGACTTTATGTCGTCTCAGTTCCCTGATTATGTTTGCTCTCTAAGAAAGACTCTTTATGGTCTTAAGCAAGCACCCAGGGCGTGGTATGTTAGGTTATCAGGAGTTCTAATGGATCTTGGCTTCTCCTGCTCACTGAATGACTCATCTTTATTTATTTTTCACAAGGATGACGTACATATATTTGTGTTGATTTATGTTGATGATATGCTTGTTACTAGCTCTTCTATGGCTGCTCTTTCTGAGCTCATCAATAATCTTCAGATAGCGTTTCGTCTTCGAGATCTAGGTGAGCTTGGATATTTTCTCGTTATTGAGGCTATTCGTGATCAGTCAGGCTTACACATTCGACAAGCAAAGTACATCTCGGATCTTTTACTATGGTCCAAGATGGACGGTGCCAAGCCCTTACCCTCACCTTGTTGTCCTAGCAACTGCTCACGAGCTGCTGATACCTCATCTCTAAGTCCTGAAGGCACTAATCTTTATCGTCAGGTTGTAGGTGGTTTGCAGTACTGCACCTTGACTCGTCCAGATATTGCCTTTTCTGTCAATCAACATTATCAGCATTTGCACAGTCCCTCTGTTGCCCATTGGGGAGCTGTCAAGCGTGTGCTTCGCTATCTCAAAGGCACACCGGACTTGGGTCTATGGTATACTCCTGGGTCTCTTCAGTTACAGGCCTTTTATGACTCTGATTGGGCTGATGATCCAACTGACAGACGGTCAACCACTGGTTTTGGTATATTTATTGGTTCAAGTCTTATTTATTGGTCTGCCAAGAAACAAAGTGGTGTTTCTCGATCTAGTACTGAAGCTGAATATAGGGCTCTGGCTCTCACCACTGCTGAATTATATTGGATTAGGATGCTCTATCGTGATTTTCAGATAATTCTAGCTACGTGTCCTGTGCTTTGGTGTGACAACATAGGTGCGCTTGCCTTGGCCTCAAATCCTGTGTTTCATGCTCGGACTAAGCATATTGAAGTGGACTATCATTTTCTTTGAGACAAGGTTGTGAAGAAGGATATCAGTATTCACCATCTCAGCACCCATGATCAAATTGCATATATCTTCACAAAACATCTTGGAACTTTTAGATTTCAATTTCTCCGATCAAAGCTCACAGTTATATATCAAATCCCGTGTTTCATGCTCGGACTAAGCATATTGAAGTGGACTATCATTTTCTTCGAGACAATGTTGTGAACAAAGATATCAGTATTCATCATCTCAGCACTCATGATCAAATTGCAGATATCTTCACAAAACATCTTGGAACTTTTAGATTTCAATTTCTCCGATCAAAGCTCACAATTATATATCCCCCTATTAGTTTGAGGGAGCATGTTAGTGAGAATCAAGAAAATATCTCCACGACCCCACCAGATTAGAATTCCCTATACTTGTGGGATACTAGAAACGTAGTCAAAGTTGTTAGAAAGTATAATCTGTAAATCAGTTATATCTTATAAATACAATTCTATATATTGAAGAATATACAGAAGACTGGATCATTGAAGATCCAGCCTTCCTCACGGGAATTAACATCTTCTCTCAATCTATAAATCTTTCAATAAGCTGATTCTTTGTTTAAATGTGTTCAAAATTATGTTGTAAGCTAATTGATTTAGGGTTTAGTAAAATGGCATCATTGCTATTATTATTTTATTGTTTTGTTTTGTTTTTGTTTTTTACTTTTATAATATTGTTATTAATATTAAAAACATCCAAGATGAAGTACCATGGTGTATGTTATTTGCAGATGATATTGTTTTAGTGGCAGAGACGAAGGAGGAAGTTAACGCGAAGTTGGATCGTTGGAGAGTAACGTTAGAGGCCAAGGGACTACGCTTGAGCCGTTCTAAAATGGAGTACATGGCGTGCAATTTCATTAATGACGAGGAGGAAAGTGGACTAGAAGTTACGATTGCGAAGCAAACACTCTCGCAGAAGGACAATTTCAGATATTTAGGATCTATCATACAAAAGTATGGAGGTGTTGAAGGCAATGTTATCCATCGCATCAAATATGGATGGATGAAATGACGATCAGCTATTTGGGGTGTTATGCGACGAGAAATTTCCACTAAAGCTAAAGGGAAAATTTTATAGGACAGTTATAAGACCAGCAATGCTCTATGGATCAGAGTGTTGGAATACGAGATTGTCCCATATGCAGAAGTTTGAGGTGGCGGAGATGCGAATGCTAAGATGGATGTGCGGGCGCACGAGATTAGATAAGATTCCTAATGGGATCTTTAGAGATAAGTTAGGCGTCGCACCCATTAGTGCGAAGATGAGAGAGGGGAGATTGCGATGATTTGGACATGTACGCAGCATGCGTGTCGACAAACCCGTCAGGAGAGTCAAAGGGCTCCAAGTTGAAGGAAGACGGGGTAGAGGGAGACCTAGGAGGACATGGGATGAGCAAATTAGATTAGATTTAGCATGATTAGATCTCTCTGAGGACATGACCTCTGATGGACGAGTTGGAGACGACGTACTACGGTTAGAGATATATAGCATTATATAGGATTGACGTATGGGTACTGATTTATTTTTCACTCCGGGTCATTTATTTATCTATGTAGGCAGGTATGAGTCTATTTATTTATGCATTGATGGGGCTATGTGTCTATGCATTTACTTCAGCCTGTTATCTCTATTTTTATTGTTATCGTCAAGGTTTTTTTTTTAAAATTTTTGAGCCGGGGGTCTCCACGGAACCAGTCTTCCCATCTTTTTTTAGAGTCAGGGGTATGACTGCGTACATCTCACCCTCCCCGGACCCTGTATCAGGATGGGATATACGGGGTTGGTTTGGTTTGGTTTATGTGGGCAATTTAAAATTTCCCATCCTTTCCTAGTTCTGGTGGATGTCCAGAGCTAGTCTCACTGGATTTCAAATGCTCCTTTAACAGGGAAACGTAAAAAATGGATTTCAATTGCTCATTTAACAGGGAAACATGAAAAATAGGATGAATTTTGGATCCTTTAGGTAGATCTAATCGATAGGCTACCGTACCAATTTTTTCAAGAATTGTGTATGGTCCATAGAATCTTGGAGAAAGCTTTATGTTTCTTCGAAATTGCACTGAATTCTGGCGATATGGGTGCAACTTTAAGAACACTCTATCACTAACTTCATAATGCCTCTCAATCCTCTTTTTATTAGCATTCACCTTCATACATTCCCTGGCCAGGATTAGATTTTGTTTCAGAATAGCTTGCACTTTATATCTCTACATACGGAAATCCTTTACTAACTCCACCTTCATTTCAGCAGGGAATGAAGGAGGAATGTGTTGCGGCTCATATCCATATAAGAACATAAAGGGTATCATTTGAGCACTGGTATGATGGGTAGAATTATACCAAAATTCAGCTAATGGCAACCATTTGCTCCAAAGAGTGTGGCTTGTCTGAGCACTTGCATCTCAGGTATGTTTCCAGACACTGATTCACTCGCTCTGTTTGTGGATGATAAGAAGAGCTCATAGCTAACTTTACTCCAGATAAATTCATCAGTTCAGTTCATAGAAAACTAGTAAATACTTTATCTTTGTCTGAAATTATTTCTATCGGCAATCCATGTAGTTTATGATATTATCTATGAATGTAGTTTATAGATATTATCTAGGAATAATCTGGCCACTATTTCAGCACCATAAGAATGTGACATAGATATAAAGTGTGCATACTTTGTAAATATGTCCACCACTACTAATATCAAATTTTTACCTTCTAATTTAGGTAGTCCCTCCGCAAAGTCCATGCTGATGCTACACCATGGATAGGGTGGAACATCCAGTGGCTGCAAAAGTCCAGCATGTGCAGATGGATCTGGCTTGCTGTCAATACAAGCAGTGCAACTATTTATCCACTTTTCAAAGTCTTATCTCATATTTGGCCAATAAAAATAAGGTTTAATCCTATTCAGTGAGGTATGAACACCTGAATGTCCCCACATAGGAGAATCATGGAGAGGGTCAAAAGTTTAGCTCTCAGGTTAACCCCTTTTCCAACACAAATCTTCCTGCCTTTTCTGAGAATTCCATTCTGTAGTTGGTAGCTTGGATATGCATCTAGATTTACAGCTTTAGCTTGTATGATATTAGTCATCATCTCATCTTATTCATAGCTATCAATAACTTCTTCAACCCAATTCAGTTTGCAGCTGGAGATGTGATGACAACTTGAGCTAATTTGAGGTCCAAATCTGGACAATGCATCTGCTGCTTTATTGTCAATCCCCTTCTTATACCGCACAGAGTAATTGTACCCTAACAGTTTAGTTGTGAGTTTCTGTTGTAGCATAGTATTCAACCTTTGCTCCAATAGGTGATTTAGAGCTTGCTGATCTATTTTTATTATGAACTTAGTACCCTGCAAATATCCACCCCATTTCATCATTGCAAGCACTACAGCCAATAGTTCCTTCTCATAGGTGAATAAGGTCTGTTGTCTCTGCCTCAAAGCCCTACTGAAACTAAAATAGGCTATGGGTCTTCCATTTCTGTGTTTGCACCGCCCCAATACCTTATCACTAGCATCTATCTCCACGACAAACCCTTGACTGAAATCTGGTAGAGCCAGAATAGGTGCTATGCTCATGACTTTTTTCAGAATTTCATAAACTGCCTCTGCTGCATTATTCCAGCAGAATGAGTCCTTTTTTAACAACTGAGTTAGTGGTCTACTCAGTGTTCCATAGTCTTTATTAAATTTCCTATAATAACCCGTGAGACCTAGAAATCCTCTTAAGGATTTGAGGTCATTAGGTTTAGGCCAATCTATCATCATATGCACTTTAGAAAAATATGTAGGAACACTTTGCTGAGATATAACATGCCCTATGTATTCAACAGGACTCTTTCCAAATGAACATTTAAATTCTTTGGCATAGAGTTTATTCTCTCTCATAACTTCAAGGACAATTTTGAGGTGTTGTATATGCTCTTCTCAACTGCGACTATACAACAATATATCATCAAAAAACACTAGTACAAACTTTCTAAGTAATGCAAAAAAAAAAACCATGATTCATCAAGTTTTGAAAGGTAGCGGGTGCATTATATAGGCCAAAGGGCATCACAAGAAATTCATACTATCCATGATGAGTAATAAAACTATTTTTATAGACATCTTTCTCTTTCATATGGATTTGAAAATATCCAGATCCCAAATCTAGTTTGCTAAAACAAACTACCCCATGTAATTCATCAAGTAGCTTATCAATGATGGGGATTGGGATTTTGCTCTTTATTGTGAGGTTGTTTAAGAATAGATAATCAATACACATTCTCCATTCTCCATCTTTCTTTTTCACTACTAACACTGGGGAAGCCAAGGGGAAGCAAATGGGCTTTGGCTTCTTATAATCATTCCACTAACTAATAGCTCAGCCACAATCTTTTCAATCTCATCTTTCAGATAATGTGGAGTTCGTTAAGGAATCTATTTTTTCGTAACTACTCTGGGGGTGAGAGTGATACTGTGCTCCACTCCTCTCACTGGGGGTAGTGTTTTTGGCTCTTGAAAAATTTCAGAAAACTCCTTAAGAAGCTCCTTCAATTGATCTTGAAAATCAATCACATCTCCTTCAGTGTTAACAACCTTGCTTTCCACATCACCCTTTCCATTGATATTCAGTGTATATATATTTGTCACTTGAGTATCTAGATAAAACAACTTAACTTTAACTAATTCTTCACTGTCAGATGTAGTTGTTGGATAGACTTGAGCAATCATGGCAGCTAGTCCTCCCTTGATTAGCTTAGGCATCTTCTTAGCAGAAATAACCTTCAACTCCTCAACCTTCTTGACTGCTTGAATAGGAAATGGTTGGTTATCCAAATTCAAGGTGAGTACCATGTCATCATAATTATTAAGGGTGAGCAAAATAACCGCCGGTTTTTGGTTAACCGAAAACCAACGGTTAACCGAACCGAATAACCAAAAAAAATTGGTTATTTGGTTATTCGGTTCGATTATGGTTATGAAAAACCATAACCAAAATTTTCCGGTTCGATTTTCGGTTATAACCAAAATTTATTTATTTTTTTTAATTTTTTGTTGGAACAAACCAATTACCAACCTACGTGACATCTCTTTTCATTTTTCAATTCACGTGTGACGTGTTAGGGTTTATTCTTAAATCTTTATTCAGATTCACGACGCTGCGTCATTTCTTCAGCGAAGTTCAAACAGAGTGAACGACCCAGAACTGAGAACCAGAAGTGCATGCGCCATCCCTGGCGTATGCCTACTATTCTTCCAAAATCCACCGTTCAGATCTGATAAACGAGCGAAGGCGAAAGCGGTTAACTTTCTGTTCTCTAATTCTCTTTTATTTCTGCAAAATCCACCGTTCTTATTTTTAGGGTAGATTGAGGAATTCATTTTTCTTATTGAATAAGGAGTATCTCTCTGTGTTTTTTCTGATGCATACATGAGTATCTATATGTGCTTTTTTAATTCAACCATGTGGGTGTAAGTTCCGAAAGGAGTTGGCTTTATTGTAGAATTTCTATCTGTGTTTTTTCTGATGCATACATGAGAATTTCTAAATTCGTTGCAAAATGACAAAAGATGAATTCTACTCATGAAACTACTCTTTCCAGTTTCCCTTTATCGTTGACCATTTATTTGTGTCAAATTTGCTTTGCTGCGTATAGCTCCTTTTTCTGAAAATGTGAGAAATATGAATGTTTTCCCTTTCAGCGATATCCACGGAACTGGAATGCAGATTTTGAAAAGTGGTGCTGAGTATTGTTGGAATCATAATTTGCGCACAGTTGGAGTTGGCGATGCTTTCTCTTTAAATCTACCTCTACAATGAATTCCAAAGCTTTATTTTGCTCTTATTAACTTTAATGTTTGCTGATTTTTGTTTTCTTTTACGCAGATGGAGCATCCCGAGTCTCCTGACATTGATGAGACACCTTATTTGGATGAAATAGGTTAAAAAATTGTCCAAACAAGTTCTCCTTCCACCAACAAAAGAAAGATGAAGCTGCGGTCCAAGATGTGGGACCATTTTGTCAAGATGCCCTTACTCCCTGGAGAGAGTAAAGAAGCAGAAAAGGCCAAGTGCTTGCACTGTGGCAAGCATGTCCCGTGCTATGGTAAAATCGCCGGAATTTCAGGCATGCGGCAACACTACAATCGATGCCCCAGGTTACAACGGCAGCGACAAACTACAATAGGAGAATTTCAAGCTAAGTTCACCTATGATGCATCATCC
>JAOWBN010007096.1:0-11135 GCA_028565015.1 Pinguicula moranensis | reverse complement strand
GTTTACTTTCTGCTCGATAGGTACCCTAGCAGGCTTGCAACCAAGCATGCCTGTCTCCGTGAGTAGATCCAATACATACTTTCTTTGGGATATTATTATCCTCGTTGGTCCTCGATCTACTTCAATCCCCAAGGAAGTATCTCATCACTCCATAATCTTTCACCTCAAATTCCTTACCCAATCTAACCTTTCATCTTCTGTAATGATCATGTCATTCACGTAGATAGTCAACATCGTGATATGATCTCCAGTATGTCTCATAAAGACAGTATGATCAACATTGGTCTGTTGATAACGTATGCCCACCATAGCCTTCCTGAATCTGTCGAACCAAACTCTAGGGGATTGTTTGAGGCCATATAAAGATTTTTTAAGCCTACAAACTTTCCCCTTTCTCAAATCAGTGCTAAATCCCGGAGGGATCTCCATGTATACATCCTCAAGTAAGTCACCAAGAAGAAATGCATTTTTCACATCAAGCTAGTGTAGACTCCATCCTTTGTTTGCTACTATGAAACTAAAGTTCGAACTGTGCTCATCTTAGCGACTTGTGCGAAAGTCTTATCATAATCAATGCCATATGTCTTAATGTATCCCTTGGACACTAGTCGCGCTTTGTACCTCTCCACCTTTCCTTCAAGAGTTTTTTTCACAGTGAACACACATTTGCATCCTACAGTTTTCTTCTCGGGTCGCAATGGTACAAGCATCCAGGTTTCATTTTTTGTCAAAGCCTCCAAATCCTCTATCATGGCAGCTCTCCACTTTTGGTCCTCCATCACGGTCTTCCAACACTTAGGCACAAAAACACTGTCCAAATATGCAATAAATGTCCCATAGCTAGGTGATATGTGAGAGTAAGAAATATGCTCAGTAATATCATGAGGGAACCCATACAGATCTTGTGGAACCCCCGCATTGACACGGGTGACCCTCCTTAGTGGCTGAGGTGAGGGAGAGAGAGATGAAGAAAAATGAATAATGTCACCTTGGGTAGTTGGATGATTTGTGATTGGCAGTGACATAGGTGTCTCTAAAGTCGAGGCCGGCAAGGTACTAGAAGATGCGACAAGGGGATGCCTCCTCATGTATCTATGACGTAATTCTGGAGTCTCTCTGTTACTCACTTCTCCATCACTCTCTGACGCTATACTTGTGTTCTGTGGAGGAGAGGGACACACGATCTTTCCCACCATCACTGTCCGTGACTCAATAACATCACTTTTCTCCCCCTCTCGTCGCTCACCAGTTGCCAAGTCCTCAAAAGGAAAGGACGTACCTTGTAGAAAGCATGGCTCCTGCTCACGAAAGGTAACATCTCTACTCACGAATGATCGTTTCACAACTGGCTCCAAGATACATATCCATTTTGGGTAATTGAGTATCTTACAAATACATACTTGATGGCTCTTGCATCCAATTTTCCAACATTAGGCCGGTTATCCTGCACAAAACACACAACCAAATGGCCTTAGTTCAATCCAATCTCCTCGTGTGCCTATCAAGACCTCATGAGCTGAATACCAATTCAGAATCCGTGATGGAAGTCGATTTATCAGAAAAGTAGCTGTCATAACCACTCGACCCCATAAGTATTTTGAAACATTCTTCTCAAACATCAGGCTCCTCGCAATATCTAGGAGATGACAATTCTTTCTCTCTCCAACTTCATTTTGCTCTGGTGTATAGAGACAAGTGGTCTGATTTAAAATTCCTTGTGTTGACAAATATTCTGCAAATAGCTTGTTTGTATACTCAGTATCATTATCAGATCTCAGAACCTTCACTATTGCTCCAAATTGCGATTGAACTTCCCTGTGAAATCCTTAAAATAAGCTAAGACTTTACTGTTAGTTTTCATCAGATATAACCAAGTCACACGAGAATGACAATCAATAAATATCACAAAATAACGAAATCCATTAAAAGTCAAAGTTGGGCAAGGCCCCTAAACATCAGAATGTACCACATCAAAAATAGTTGAACTCCTACGACCAAAGCTAACATACAAGCTTCTGGTATGCTTGCCCAACTCTCAAGCATCACATGCTAGCGTGTCCTTCTTAATTTGCGGAAATAAACTAGGATACAATCGACTCATAAAGGAAAAAGAGGGATGACTTAATCGTCTATAAAACAGCATCAGTTGGGCTGTCACCCTCTTCTCTTGCTCAGACTGTTCTGATATTAGCGAAAGAGCTCATTCCTGGCTCTTCTAATCCATGTACCACAGTCCGTTCTGCTATATCCCAGTCCCAAGTACCTTCCCTGACCCCTTCTCTTGAAAGATCACCTTTGGGATATAAAAAATAACCTTACTGTTTAATTCAAGAATAAATGCACTAATAGAAAGAAGGTTTACAGGAAATGAGGTGGCATGCAAAACTTTGGACAATGTTAGTGTGTCTATCTATTGTATTGTACCCTTGTCAACCACTAGTCGAGCGGTGTTATCTGTGGTCTTTACACTGGAAGGAACTTCCAAGGGAGTATAAGAATTAAACTCCCTAGTAGTACCTGCCATGTGTATGTTTGCCCCAGAGTCGCAAATCCATCCTAGGGGGCCAGTTGTTTGTTTGGATGCGAGTGCAATAATATCATACGTACCTTTCGTGTGAACAGTCACATTACCAGATGTTTTTAGGGCAGTGGGTGAACCATATCCTACACCTCCAAACTAATCTTCTTCAACATATACAGTCATGTGTGTACGATAACTTTCTCGTCCACCACCTCGAGCGCCTCCTCTCCTGCCACCCCAACCATGACTCCCTCCTCGTGCACGACCACCTCTCGATCCAGGATCCCTATCTCCCCTTTTGAAACAAGTGTGCGTGTAGTTGATATCGAAGTAGCCAAAGCTTTATCACTCGAAACAACACTGGATTCAGAATGTAACTCCATCTGACTTTCCTCTTGTATCATCGCAGCAATAGCATCATCAAGGGGCAGTATGGTAGATTGAGAGAGAATAATGGATCTTCTTTGGCCGAACCTCGGATTCAAGTCCATCAGGAACTTCATGGTTCGCTTTGTTTCAGCATTTTTTGCCCTCATGCAGGTTGGATCACTACAACAAGAGGCAGGTAGGAAGTAATCTACTTCCTCACATAACTTGATGAGGCAAGCGGCATAATCTTCAACCATTTTATCTTCCTGAACCAGATCACGAATCTCTTTCTTAATCTGAAACGCACGCATTTGATTCTCTTTTCTGGAGTAATTATTTTTCAGTCGAGCCAATATATCACTACCAAATTCTAAACCATCAACCGAGGATGCAATGGTAGGAGTTAATGAGTTTAATAGCTATACTTTCAGTTGAGAATTAATTGCTTTCTAGTCATCAGTCTGAGCAGTCGCTTTCCTTTTTTCATCTCCTATGAGATAGCTACCTAATTTTCTACTCACCAAGGTAGTCTCAATTCGACGGGACCAACTAACATAGGAAGCTCATCCATCCAGTTTCAAGTCAGTTGTCGGTAGGTCAAGCTTGACCTGTGTGGTAGTTGGAACAATCGGCATCGATGAAACACTCATCCCTTGCATTTTCTCCTTGGATAAGCTGCAGCGTAGCAGGATCGAGTTTCGCCAATGCTTTGAACCATTTTCCATCGCATCCTCCTCCTTTCCTGCCATCTCACAACAAAAACTTCACAATAATTAACACAATTACTATATCTTCCCAACAACAATCAATCAATTATCATCTCCACTTCATGCCTAATTGGGACAACCCAAGTTTAGGCATTTCAATTAAAACATAAAATATTCAATCCATCCACAAAAACACAAATAAAGATCAACTAGAAGAACATTTACAAAATTGGATTTGACGAGTGCAACGAGCTCTTAGAATCAAAGATTCTGATTTTTTAGCTTCAGCGGCGGCGTGTGCGGTGTACGGCGGCGCTGGCGCGTAATATGTCCACTGAAAGCTCTCGGCGGTGCGATTCTGATGGTCGCGGTCTCTGGCGCAGGCGTGGCGGACGCGCTATAAATCTAACGAAAACAACGGCCAAAACCCTAGCCGTTCGCGGCAGTTTTTGCCGCAAAATCGACCGATGACGGACGTTTCCGACCTTAATTTGTGGTGTTTTGGAATGGGCTTGGTTTGGCGCTCTCTCTCCAACGGCGGACGCGCGGCGGTCATGCGGCAAAATTGCTATGACGACGGTGATTTAGGATTTGGATGATGTGGCTGCGGCGGCAACGGTTTTTATGTTCTAATACCAACTTGAAATCACACAAAATCACACAAGCACTGTTATTAAGATCTTGTTCTGCATTTGTTTTGTTTCCAGTAGATATATATAGGGGTGAGGTGAAGTTCTGTGGTTGGTGTGTGTAGAGTTTGGTGTACCTAACTCTATACACCTAATACATTTAATACACATTTTCATTCATTTTCGTCAACACACTCCATTACTAAAAACGTGCACGTCAATTTTTAGGTATCATTACTTTTGAAAGATAGTTTCATTTGAATCTTTCCCCAGTCGAAATCAGCCTTTCATGAAGGTACACATCTCATCCCTATCATTGGCATCTCTGCCATTATAAGCTGGTGATTTGGGATTGATTCATGTGTTCTCACTCATCCCCAATGTTAAGGGACCATAACACACTTTTAGTAGGCTAATCTAGGGGTAACTCGTTTCTTTTGCAGATCTTATACCTTATCTTACTAATAACTGATATTTTATTGTATGGGGCAGGTTTTCGTGGACACACAGCTCTTCTCTGTGCAAACAGATTCTGTCTCTCTTTCATCCAGAAGGAATAGTATATGCTTTCTATCCCACAGGACTGGAGACAAGTATAAAATGCAGTAGTGCGACTCAGTCGTGTAACTCACCAAACCTCCACAGCTTCATTTTATTGTGCAGATTTTGTTTCATATGTTAAAAGAGGGAAATCCCCTTTTAACATAAACTTCAGCCTACTTTTCTACTCTTAGCAAATAATCAGAACACCAGGAAACTCTTGCTGTGGCGACTTTTTTATGGCTGCAATATGAATCGATTGAGGGAATAGACAATAATGAAGATTGTGCAAAGCATTATTAGTTTTTAAAGTGATGTTATTGTTCTTTCCAGTGAGTACACAATCGGTTGGTTTCCGTTTTGCAGCACTATGTTTCGGTGAAGAAACACAAAGACCAACCATAAAATTCAAAAGGACGAGTTTAACTTGGTCTTTGATGCATCAAACATTCTGCCATGACTCTTGATTTCCAGCATGTCTTGCACGTTGAAGGGTAATTTTTTTTATTTCAGATGAGGAATGATGAAGTAGATCTTAGGATCGAGACGAGACATAGCATTTAAGTGGTCCCATCAGTAGTAGTAGTAGAGTTTAAGGTAGTGTACCTCATTGAAGACCCAACTCCACCCACACTGGCTACAATTTATTGCTTTGATTTTGAACTTGTTTTTTGGGCTTTCAGCTCAACCACTGCTCCAAGCTTCTTCTACATTTATCGTCAGTGAAAATGCTGTTGTGCTTGTCCCCTTGCCAAAGGCTCAGGACAGACACACACAACATATGTTTGAATTCCAGATTTTGCATCCAACGGACACTGTTTATTTACTAGCATGCTCAATGTCATTTGAATGGGAAGAGTTTAAGATAGATTTCTTCCTGCAAAGGAAGTAATGTTGGTCTTTGTGGAACAGCGGTAGGAAAAGGGTGAAGAATGATTGAACAGTAGTTGAAGCAAACAAGGTCTCAGGGTAGCTAGAGCAGTCAATGTTGTTGTTTTCTACTCTGCCAATAATCAACGCTTTGGCCAATCTGGTAACAAGATTTTTGGCTATGTTGATTTTTTATTTTTCTTTCTGTATTGTGCTTTATTGTCTTTGCATTGCAACAAAGAAAGCTACTATTGTTGGCTAAGCTTCAATTAAGCTCATTCGCCAGTCAAAGTAGATTCTAAAAATGAAATAGAAGCAGAATCATTGAAACTCTCTCATTTTGGCCTGGTCCCCTTGCAGATGGTGGAGGCTCTAAAATACAGTAAACTTGATGAATGATGACTCTGATGTCTGTGCAAGTTAGTAAGAGACATCTCTGCTAATGTGGATATGCTGAGATCAAACATCTCTGCTGGTGATTAGATTACACACTAGCAACAACAACAATAATGCATATTGGGTCGCAACGGAAACGACTTCTTTGTATGATTATAAGGCTAAGGCCGCGTACATCTAACACCCAAACCCCAACTTAATTAGGAATATACTGAGTATATTATTGTACACTCAAAGTTTATGTCTATATTTATTGACTAAAATGAGGCAGACTCCTCCAGTCATATTGAGAGGCTGTGCAGATATGAATGTAAAAATCCATAAACCATGTGTGTTTTATTTTGTCTAATTCCTGTGCTGATCCATGATTCGTAATATCTAAACAGCCAATCAATCTCAGATAAGAATAAATAAATTACCAAGCACTAATGCTTTAGGCTAAATCAAGAAAGGTGAAAGCGTGGGTGGAAAGGGGGCAGGCACAGCACAATCCCAGGTCTGCTGGCAAAGACTAAAAGAGTAACGGAGATGAAAAAGTAAAAGTTTTATTGGCAGTAAAAATCGTGAAAACCGTACAATCTTCTCATGATTCAGATACCAAAAAATTCAGACACCAACTCTCATACAAGCTCCTCCTTGTTTGGATGATTTTATTATAAAAAATATTAATAGATCAAAAAGTAAAATCGACCTGTTGATCACTTGTTTTTTAGCTGAGCCCTGAGCCTGAGCCCCTCCTTTCGTTTTATGGATTTCCGTATTTTTTGTCAGAGACAGGAGCTGCCATAAAGGCAGCATAATTTGCAGGAGCAGCAGTGGCAGCAGATGCCCACAGAGGAGCTGGTGCAGTAGTCATAATGTGTGCACAGTACACACTACGGTGCGTTAGAGAGAAAGGGATGCAGATACAGTGCAATAGTGTGGATCAGAACCATTAGTTTATCCATGTACAGAAGATTCTGCAACCAAATGGTCCGTTAAATAAATATACCCAGTCGCCAGTCGGCTCTCTGCATTTTCACCCATCTAGTGGCTCAAAGTCTCCAACATAAACAAAAACCTCATCTTCTTACTCATTTTTGCTGAGACTCGTAGCTTTCTTTTCTCGCAAAGTGTTTGATTTTATGATGAACGCGAGCGGGAGAAGTCGGTTTCCTTTCACACCATCCCAGTGGCAAGAACTCGAGCACCAAACTCTAGTCTACAAGTACATGGTTTCTGGGATGCCCATTCCTCCAGATCTCTTGTTCACCATAAGAAGAAGCTTGGATTCTTCACTTTCATCCAAGTTTCTTCTACAGCAGAACCAACAGCACAGTAGTGTTTCTTACAAACATCTCTTAGCTTTCTTTACATCTGTGATATACTATTTTATTAATGGTTTTCTTCTTCTTCTTCTTCTTCTTTTCTATTTTCATGATGTCTTTGCAGTTGGTTTGAGCAGCTTTCACATGGGATTCGGTAGAAAAATAGACCCTGAGCCTGGGAGGTGTAGGAGAACAGATGGAAAGAAGTGGAGGTGCTCTAAGGAGGCCTATCCAGATTCTAAGTACTGTGAAAGACACATGCACAGAGGCAGAAACCGTTCAAGAAAGCCTGTGGAAATACATTCGCCAGCCACAACACTAAATGCCATTCAAATCAACACATCAATCGCAAACAAAAACCCGCATCACCAGCAGCAGCTGTCACAACATTCAACTACCAGCCCCATTTCACATCTCACATCTACACCGCCCTCAGAATCCAATTTTCTTTATCCCCATTTCCCTTCATCTAGACCTCCTGGCATTGGCTTTTCATCCCAAGAAAGCACCAACTCCACAACAAAGTTTCTCTTAGATACTAACTCCAATTCTCGGATTGGTGAGGCCAGTGATTTCAGGTATGTTTTGTTCTTGTAATGTGGGATTTCAGTGTTTTGTGTAAGAATTATACAGCTACGGTTCTTACTGAGTGCAGGCATAGAATCAGTTATGAGCGTGGAATGAAGGGAGGGAGTGATGAGCATTCATTTTTCTCAGTGGGTGATTCAAATTCTGTGACCATGAGAACCATGACAGGTGGCTCAACAGGGGATGATTTTTCTTGGAGACTGGCACCACTGGCAATGGGCTCATCACTGTCGCAGCAAATGAAACGCAATGCTGCTGATTCTTCGGATTTACAAAGTGGGATGTTTTCAAGCCAAAAAAAGCATGAACACCATAATCATTACTATACTGGTGACATTCCCCCGAGCACAGAGAGTGATGAACAGCCAAAGAAAGTCATACACCATTTTCTTGATGAATGGACGCCAAAAGACAAGGATGCTTGGGCTAGTACGGAGGATAAATCATCAGCCAACGGAACTCAGCTCTCAATGTCAATTTCAAACTCGTTGCATGACTTCTTCATGACGCAGAAATGGTAAGATGTGCATCAAGAAATCCATCACATGGCCTCCATCTTCACAGCCTTTTGACCATCTTTCCTTTCTCATTCTGCAGAACAAGAGAAAAAAGATATGAACTTGAGATGATGGGGCGCGTTAGAATCGAAGGGAGAAAACACGGTGGGTACATGTGAAATTATGGTCTGGAAGCATCTTTTCCGTTGAGCTATCTTGATGCATATGTATTTCGGCCTTGAAACTACTGTTTTCTCCATGTGTTGGGTGGGGTGCCTTGTATCTGGGAATCCCCTGGATTTTTGTCTTCTTTTTCTACATTGTATGTGTTGCCTTGGACTGGTAATAGTATTTTGTTGTCTGAAAGCCACTGGCCAGTCTTGCCACATGTTAGGTATTTTTCATCTGACGGTTTATGAACACAACCCCATCTATATCATACTAGTAATTGCCCGTGCCCTCAGGGCACAGGTGTCAAAACATACACCAGCACATGTAAAATGGTCATGCGTGAAGGGTCTAGAATTTATAAAAAAAAAAAAAAAATGGACTTAAAAAAAAAAAATGGACCAATGGGAGTTGTCCACGTCACCTTCCGAAAATAAGGTGACGTGGACAATTGCCCATTTATAATATAGATGTAATACGTACCGCATAGCATATATATATATATATAATAAAGACCTCATAGATTGAGAAGAATCAAATTTCCACATTTTTTACTATTTGGATTCCAAAAGGATTTAAAAAGAAAACAAATGTGATTTTTGGTATGTCTGTACAAAAACTAAAAATTGCTTATATTTTTTTATAAGCAAATATTTGAAATTAAAATGGCCAAATAACCCAAATTACAAAAATACAATTGACCTGGGCCTACAAGGCTCATCTACTTTATAGTGATCTAGGCTTACCTCAAAGTTCAGATTCGAACCGTAAAGGCCCATACAACTTAACCACAAAAAATTATAGAATACAAAATGTAAACTCAATTTTAGGCCCATTTTTTAGTAGCTCGAGGATCGTGTGCTCGGCTCGAGGAGACATTTCCTCGATCAGTGTGATACGACAACACAATTGTTGTGTCGGTGTCCGATGCAACAACGTGAGGCGCGTGTCGGTGGGGGAGCGCATGCATGGGCAGGTGGAGGAGCAGCTGCCGCGTGTGGCTTATATGATTTTGTCATATGACTAAAAAAATTGCTTATAAATAAAAGTTTATTATATTTAGAAGTTTTTCGTCATATGACTATAAATTTGCTTGCTTATATATAATCATATCAGTACATCATCTCTTTCGTGCTACTTTGACGGGCTTGGGGTTGGGCTTGGCCCAAGGTGAGGGAAATGGAAATTTGGGCCTTGATAATTTTGGATAGGAGCTAATGGGTCAGGATATGTAGATGAGTGGAGCGAGCCTGATTTCTGGTGAAACCTTAGCAACTCGGCTGGATTATTGCGACATACTCAAATTGAAGGTAAACTTGCCATGATCTCTGTTGGAGATTCATTACATTAGCCAGAAGCCAAGGCAAATACTCCGCGATGCTAGATTGTCAGTATGTGAATATGATTCTGAGACATCCTAATCTTTTGACTGTAATAGGCATGTAAAATGCCATTTTGTCGGCCTCGTAGATAGGGTGTGGCCTATTGTACGGGAACTCTTGGTATCTTATTCTATGAAAAAAAATTAATTATCAAAAAAAATCTCTTCCGCACCCTATATTATGAAAGTAAATAGAAGATTTAGGGTATCAAACCATGCATAAAAACTAATCTTATGAGGTATCCTATTATTACTCTTGAGACAACCCCACGGTTTTTAGCTGCGTGACATAATTGCCTTATTGTCACCAGACATAAGCTTTCCGAATTTGAGACCCGTCTTTATTTTTGATGATCCCCATATGAATATCGAAGTAACCTATTGCTGTTTGTACTTCCACAAAGTTAAGACCAAACCAACTATAGCACTCGAACCAAGTGCATATACAGTATTACTAGTGAAAAATAGATTATCCGTATCTTCCTCCATCTAGACGCATCTTTGACAGAGTGGCTGTTCTGGTGTTAGCTGGAATCCTTTGTAGAAGAGGTTCATCATGGTGGGAACCTTGTCTTGCAGCTCCCTCCAACTGAATGCACTTAGTTTCAAATGTGTACTCTTGCATCACGCATCTGAGAGACAGAGTAGTATCGGATCTTGCACTTGTGCTGCGTGATTTGGAGCAGCTAGATAAGCAAAATTTGCTGTGAACTCTCCATTCCCATTATCCAACTGTCATCTTTGTCCTGTACTAATTGGACATCCGTCAGATCATTTTCTAGCTTCTGGACTAGCTTTATTTCCCTTTCTAACAAATCCTTGCGCCAAGTCCAACTCCAGTTCCAGTTCCCTTCATGCCAGAATTCCACTTAAGAGATTGTTGAGTGCAAACAAAGTCCCACTTTGTCCCATACGGATTGTGAGTTGAAAATTAGTTGGGTTTATTTAGATGGATCAACATTAAATTGATATGAGGCATTTTGGGGGTAAAACCCCGAGAGCAAAACCGTGAGGGCTTCGGCTCAGAGCGAACAATATCATATCAATTAGTGTTGGGTGGGGTCCGAAAATAAATCCTAACAGTGGTGCGGTGCTCTTCCGGCCGCTGGACCCTACCTCCGGCTGAGCCGATTCCAGGGTGGGCAGGCCGTTAAACAGAAAA
>JAOWBN010007085.1:0-11135 GCA_028565015.1 Pinguicula moranensis | reverse complement strand
AAAGCAGGGTTAGAGTGTTGAATGCACTCAACCCTAAGACCCTGAAAGCTATGATTAATTTGGTTCAGGGTATTAGTACATCTTCTTCTATCGGGTACTCTAAACTTGATCTTTCACCTATCAACTTGAAACTGATGGCAGGCAACCTACTGTAACTAGGCTCTACAGGTTGAGAGGGCCTTAGACAGTAAGGAATTACGAGGTTTCCTGGAAGAAAAAGAGTGTAGTGATGCTACGAACAATTCTAAATGGAAGGCCACACTGACCACTTTATGTGTGTGGTTACTGAATTCAATGATTTCTAAAATCTCTTTCTCAATGGAGAATCTAAGGGTTGTCAGGCACATGTGGATATGATTAAAGAGAGATTATTCTGTCACGGAGAATCAGTTGAAAAAGTTCAGATTCGATTACATATAGATGCTGAGTCATAGAGGCCAGACCTATGCAAGAGAACACTATTTGTCTACGGCGACTATGGGCATCTTTGGAACACTTTCAGCCTCTAGCAGGTTGTTCTACCGATTACCCCAGTCGAAAGGTTCGGGAAGAATAGAAGACGATGAAACTTTTGAAAGATGTGGACCCAATCTATCATACATGGAGATCGATCTTGCTATGTCAACAAACTATTCCCCCTCTGAGTGAAGCCATTGCTACAATGTTATAGACGGAGACCCTACCAATACACGAGACTAAGCCTATAGTAGGATTGGAGGCTAAATCTTTAGTCACTGTTGGTCGCCCACTGACTGAGACTCGCAGTTGTCATCAGTATAGTGAGCCTTGACACTTGATGGAGGCTGTCCCTAGCGAGACATCGAGACTTTGGATGGAGGGGACACAGTAGAGGCGATCGTGGTTGAGGAGGTGGAGCGAGGAATGGAGGACGTGAGAGCTATCATACCCACCTAACTCTGGATACTGAGAAAAATGAGCTCAGAGCAGTAGCGACTATCCACCCATCCTACCAGATGCGCCTGGTAATTTATACAAAGTTTATAAGTTTATATAAAATTTAGGATTTAATATAAAGGTTTTAAAATATATTTATATAATGTTAGAGTTTAGGATTTAAGGTATATAGTTTATAAATTTTAGGAACTTTGTATAAATTATAAACTTTCTTAATTTTATATAAAGAAAAAAAACTTTATATAAATTTAAAAATTATTATGTAACTTTAGACATTATATAAATTTATAAACTTATATAACTTATAAATTTTATTGAATAATATTTATATATGTTTCTAATTATTTTTTTTATATAATGTCACGAATTTTATAACTTAAAATTTTATAAAAAATTATAATTTTTTTTTAAAATTTATAAATTTATATATAATTACACATAACTTATAAACTAAACTTGATTATAAACCTAACGGCTAACACTAATAAATTTTATACAGAAATATTTGAAA
Source organism: Pinguicula moranensis (assembly GCA_028565015.1). NCBI lineage: Eukaryota > Viridiplantae > Streptophyta > Magnoliopsida > Lamiales > Lentibulariaceae > Pinguicula > Pinguicula moranensis. Next base: position 9,709 of record JAOWBN010007085.1, on the reverse strand, counting down.
TAATATTATTTTGGCATGCAGAAAAAATAAAAAAATGTTAGAAAAATCAAAAAATAATACTAACCGGAGGGTCAAAATTCGTTGGTTCAACCATATCGAAATTGACAAAAAATAGAGTATGACACAAAGAGCCGGGCTGGTTAATCAGGGGCCGGTAAGGTTAAGGGCCTGGGTCCAAAAATCCAGGAACAGGGATGTAGACTCGGTTGATGGGATAATTTTTATTTTATTTTTTTATTTTTTTAATTAATTTTTATTTTATTTTATTTATTTATTTATTCATTTTGGGGGGAGGGGGGTTCTTGTGGGGTAGCCCAAGCTCTATAAAATATATTTTGGTCAAAGGAAACCTCGGGCAGGCCCCCGAGCTGGCCCATGTGGAGATCCGCCTTGTGCTAGGTTGAGGCCGAAGGAACCCAATCCCAAGTGCCGGAAGGAGCAGAGGCAGGGGGACTACTGAGGCCATGGTTCCTCCAAGATTTAAAAAAATATTTATACATGCAAAAAAATTAAAGGCATTCGAACCTTGGTTGCAAGTTGTATTTTCAACAATTATTACCACTATACCACATACCTTTTATAACATATTGATGATTCTAATAAGTAATAACCCCTTATTTATATCTGTTTAAGATATTTATTAATATATATAGATATATTTTATATAGTTTTTAAAATAATTATTTTTTATAATTTAATGATTAGTTGTATTTATGATCAATCAAATTTCAAATTTTTGAATTTCTTTCGATTGTAAAAAAATTGACTATTTGTGCAAAATTATGGAGACAATGATCATTACAATTATTGTCTAAAATAAAAATTTCATAAAAATACTATTGAAATAGCATTTTTGTCAAAAACATTATCTAAAACAACAGTAATATTAATCCTTCATTTTTTTTCCTACCACAATATCTAAACGTTCATACCGACCGGACCAGATCCAGTATGCTCAAACCAAAAAATTTGCCCCCTCGCTTAGAATCCTAGTTCCATCCCTACCCCCAGACATTTTTTATGCACTTCAACACGTACCGAGACCCCTTATGACTTTTCACCCAACTCCAAGCCTCACACTTGATCCGTTAAAACACATCGTCAACCATGTTTCGTTAATTCTTGAAGTGCAAAGCGTTTCTTGTTCTCGATACTTACCACACTACACAACCAAATGTTACACCATACATCCCCAACCTTGTTCCTCCTAATTGCACCGCGGTGTAATGCCAAGTTAACACTTACTCCATAGGAAGAGCACCATAAACAGCAGCCCAAATCCCGTGGCATGTGGGTAAAAGAGCAACTACCAAAAAGAATATTAGTATCCTCGCTTTCTTCTCCACATAAGCCACAAAGTTTACCTTACACACTGAAAAAGGTGCCCCAAGCTTTCAAATTCACCTTAGTTGGCACAAAATTCATTAACAAGCACCAACCGAACATACAAATATTTGGAGGGGCACACTTGTTTCAAACTCGAGACAAAGTGTTGTAACGAATTGAAAGGATTGAGTAAAGAAAGAATTCTATATTTCTTGATGATCCCATTGTTTGTTTACACTTGTTTATAGATTAAGGAAGGAGGGAAGATTCGATATTTGATAAGGAAGGATCCCTTATAATAATGGATCCTTCCTTTTACAAAAGATTATACTCAATCTTCTCCTTTTTATTTAGCTATAGTCAACACTCTCCCTCAAGTTGGACTATCGGGGCTTCGATGCTCAACTTGCATAAGACTTCATGGAATACTTGTCCTATCACCGCCTTTGTAAGGATATTAGCTAACTGATTTTCTGATCTCATGAATGGTAGACATACTATTTATTCTTCCAGCTTTTCTTTTATGAAATGTCTATCTACCTCTACATGTTTGGTTCGGTCGTGTTGAACTGGATTTTCTGAGAGACTAATTGCTGACTTATTGTCACACATCAATGGGCAGGCTTCCTATACTGGAAGACCTAATTCAGTAAGTAACTTTCGCAGCCATAGGACTTCGGTAAGGCCTCGAGCTATTCCTCTAAATTTTGCTTCTGCACTCAAAAGGGCCAACACCTTTTGTTTTTTGCTTCTCTAAGTTACAAGGTTACATCCAACTAGTGCAAAGTGTCCAGAGGTTGACCTTCTGTCGATCTGACTTCCTGTCCAATCAGCATCACTGTAGACCTGGACCCTTAAGTGACCATTCTTCTCATAAAGCACTCCCCTCTCGATGGTCCCCTTTAGGTATCTAATAATCCGAAGTGCAACTTCCATGTGTGCTTCTTGAGAATCTTGCATGAACAGACTGATCACACTAACTGCATATGCTATGTTCGGTCAGGTATGAGATAAGTAAATCAGCTTTCCAACCAATCTCTGATACTGACCTTTTTCGGTAGCAGAGGCATCCTTTTCGTATTTCAGCTTATGATTAGCCATCATTGGTGTGTCAGCAGGTTTGCATTCAAGTAGTCATGTCTCAGCTAGTAGATCCAGGATATATTTTTGTTGGGAGATGAATATCTCTCTCATGGATCTTAGAACCTCGATCCCCAAAAAATATTTGAGTCGTCTCAAGTCTTTCATTTCGAATTCCTGAAAGAGATTTTGTCGAAGGGATTTGATCTCTTCTTTGTCATCTCCAGTGATGACCATATCATCCACACATATAATGAGGCACGTGATGAATTCTCTTCGTCTCTACAAGAACAAAATATGATCAGAGTTGCTTTATTTGTAGTCGTACTTGTGCATGGCTATAATGAACCGTCCGAACCAAGCTTGAGGGGATTACTTTAGCCCATATAGAGTTTTCTTCAAAAGACATACCTCACCCTTTTTGAAGTTACCCAAGAATGTAGGAGAGGTTCCATATATTCTTCTTCTTTAAAGGCAATTTTTACATCAAATTGATGCACTGACCAATCTTTATTTGCAGTAATGAAAAACAGTACTCTGACAGTGTCAAACTTAGCCACCGGGGAGAATGTCTCTGAATAGTCAATCTTTAGCTCTAGTCAACACAAAGCAGCAGGTAATGGGCTCACAAAGAGTACCTAACGATAAGCGTTATATGCAGATTTTACAGAATATTTACCGTTCACCTTGAGCAACCATCTCCAACTGTCGTCTGAATCAGTCCTAAAAACTGCATTATTGAGAACCTCTTCCAACGTTTTTAGTAATTCAGTTTTGCAATCTCTTAGTTCTCGGCACCACACCCACTTATACTCTCTCCTGCCATCAAACTATATGAATAACATCAGCCACTATCTCAAATTTTATTGGATGCGGCCATAAACAGTCAAAAAAGGATCTTTCAACTTCCCAACACCCAATTCGTCATGCCACGACAATGGTCTAGTACCATCCCCTAAGCGTCTTTACAAGTTGACATTCATCCATTCTGCCTCTCCAACCACCAAACACAAATCCCTACAACAAATTGAGCCACTGGCAAAGTTTGGACCTCCCCTTTTCTCCATAAAATAGTGCAGCATCTCAATCCCTCTTTTATAATTTTGATCCATAATATAGCATCCTCGGATCCCTCGTCTATATACATTTTTCTTCTCCATTTGCCCAACAATGTTTTATTAACTCCTCTAAGCTCTTTATTCCCAAACCCCATCCTCTAAAGTCCTACAAACAACATCCCAACCAACCCAAGATATTGTTTTTGCCTCCCCAACCTTCTCAACTCATAGAAAACTTCGCATCAGACCCTGAATTTCATTATGCACCTTCTTAGGTGTTTTGCAAAGAGAAAAAGTAATAAGTTGGCAGACTTGAGAGAGCAAATTTGATCATAATCACTCTTCCAACCATACTTAGCCAATGATTGCCCCATTTGTTCAAACGTTTCTTGATGTTCTCCAACACAAGCCTCCATGTACTGGTTCTGTGTGGATTAGCTCCCACCGACGGCCCCAGTATAGGAATGACAACCGGTCCCAACGGCAATGTAATGCATTTGCTATCTTTTATAACTCACCATCATCCATATTCACATGATGCACAACACTCTTATGATAATTTATTTTTAAACCCGAAATCACCTCAACTATCCTCAACACAAATTGAAAGCAAGCATAGATTCAACGTCACCTTTACCTATCAGCAAGGTATTGCTTGCAAATTGTAGATTGGTCACTTGGATCCTTCCAACCTTAAAATCAGATCATATGTTCAAGGATTGAGCCTTTGCAATTAGCCAGTTTAACTCCTCAACTGCAATAGACAACAAAAAAGAAGACAAGGGGTTACCATGTATAAGACCCCACTCAAATGGAAAATCAGCAATGGCACTACCATTAACCATAACCGAAGCAGAGGTCGTGGAAATACAACTCCATAGCCATCTCCTTCATCTACCTCTAAATTTCATTCTTTTTAGCAGAAATTTTCAATTAATTGAATAAGACTTTAAATAAAACACAACTTCGTTTCCTTTTTTGGCATATTCCACAACTTCATTAGCCACAAGAACACATTCAGTAGTTTTCCGGTCATGCACAAAAGTAAATTACTTCTCTAAAATCACCGCATGAAGGGTATTTTTCAATCTTCTCAAAAGCACTTTAGCCAGAACGTTTTGAATTTCCAGACCAAGGCCTTATCTCCTTGACAACTCCAAACAGCTTTTTGAATTTCCTCCTCCGAGAATTCAAATTCTAGCCATGTCCTATGTGCATCAGTTAACCGCATACAAGGTCCATACGCCAATGTATCCTTTCATTGGACCTCAAACGAAAGTGATCCCTAAAGAACTCCCAAAAAAATTTACATCCTTAGGATCCACTATCCAATGGCCATTAATATACAGTCCCCTGATTGCACTGTGGCAAGCCTCATTTTGCGCGCATGCTTGAAAAAACTTGGAATTAGGGGTGACTAATGGTGTTCCCGATAGCGAGTTGTCGCTGCCTGCTATCGGTACCATTAGGTAACGCTGGCGGCGTAACCACCGCCATAAAATGGTTGCGGGTAGCGATGGCAGTAGCGGAGTCACAACTACCACCGTGTGTAAAAAAAATAAAAAACTTCAGAGATTTAAAAATCAAAATTTCCTTAGAGGCTCCACTTGTCTTTTATGGCAGTAATTTGCAATTTAGGTGGTGTACAGAGAATTCTTCGCTTGGTGAAACGTTCTTTCTATAATTCTTCAGAATTTGAGAGGTGAGATTTTTCTTTCACTAGGTCCAAGAATGGTTTCACGATCTCTCGAATTTTTTCTCAAAAGGTTTTGTCGGCAATAGGCACTAAGCTAGTTGGAGGAATTCCTTCAACTGAAGGTCACTCGCTTACCACAAATTGCTAGAATTTTGGAGATGGGATCCGATGACCCAAGATTTCTCTAGATAAATTCTAAACATCTTCACCAAATTCACGGTTTACTTGGCTTCCAAGTAATTGCCTCCACTCCTTGAACTACTCTCTTTTTCTTTCTCATTTTCCTCTGTTTTTCTCTTTTCGTTGGTGCCACTTTTCTTTCTCGCTTCACTTTTTTTTAAATAGCGATATAAAGAAATTCCCGTTATACCACTGTGATTGTTCATAGCCGCCACCATTATGGTAGTGGGTTGGCCATACGAGTACGGCAAAAAATCCGGATTAGTCCCAAACCTATCCAAGTTCTCACGGATGTGCTCGAGCCAGCCCGAATTTTAATTTTATTTGTTATTTTTTGCTTTTTTAACAAATAATAATGAAAATTATTATTATTATTTTCATTATATTATTATTATTATTTTAACGGACGAGCTGGGACACTCAAAATTTGAGCCCAACCCAACATAGCCACACATATGGATGGATTCGAACTGCCCATTTTGAATAATCATGGCCCAAACCGTCCATTATAAAATGGATTGGGCAGCCCATTCACTATTTTAAAAAGGCAAACCAGGCCCAACCATATGACTACCTGTACTTTAGATCTTAATTTCTAAACGAAAAATATTTCTTTGTTTCGTCACTCAGATTGTAAAATATCTCAGGTTATCATGTTCCAAAAGCTCATCATCCTCCAGTACACCATCCTCCAGGTGAATATCAAAATGATGCATTTGCTCCTCTAACTCTTTCAGTCTACTATACTTTCAATGGGAATGGAAGATTTATTCCAAATTCACACAACTTCTCTTTCATAAATCAGAATATAGCTAGCACAACATGAAACCGAAAAGAGTTCCATTCCTTACCAACCAATTCCCTGAAAGAACTATTCTCTATCCAACCGTTTAGGACGCGGAATATTGTAGGCCCCCAGTCAGTAAACTGCTGCTTTATTAGTGATCCGAGACAGTTCTATCCTCTGTTGTTTGCACAAGATTAGGCCACAAGTTCAGGGTTCTATCCTCTATAAACAAGGCTAGATCCAAGCGTATGGCACATTGCTCCCCTCCATCCCTATACCATGTGTACTTCCTCTTACCAAGTGGCAAGTCAACCAAGCCAAGTCTACTATCAAATCATCTAAGCCACCCTCCAATCTTCTGAAGCCCCCGGCACACCTTTGCGTTCCTCAGCATGGAGAACTTCATTTAGGTACCTATCAAGCACCAAACTCCATGAGGATCTCTCTCAATCCTAGCCTTCAAACAGGACCACAAAGCTTTACGATTGACATCCCCTGAAGGTGCATATATATTGACAATAGTCACATGAGTTCCTATCTGACCCCACACCCCTTCAACCCCAATGGCTCCATCCTCATCCCACAACCATGTACGCACAAAACAATCCACTCTCCATAAGCACAACAAATCACCAGATGCACCCTGTGATGCCTTATAGACCCAACCAATTACAACCCCCCTTACACCCCATAGAAGTTTACATGATTTTTTTTTGGGTGGGTAATAAAAATTAAATTGACAAAAGAATTTTCCACACATCCTATGGCAATGGTTGTTTACTTTTTAGGCTACAACCATCCCTTCAGCTATATACAAAATCATGGCGGAAAGAAATTACTCATACATATCCGTGGGTGCATATTCCAGTCCGCCAAAGTCATACCAACCGACGCATTCTCAAAAGCCGTGTGCGAAAGCCACACTTGCACTTGTACATGTTCCAGAAGTTATCAAGATTAAAAGTGTCATTCCAAAATCTTTGATTATTTTGAGTGATCCATATTGTCCAAGTTGTGCAATGCCAGATTGCCTTCCACAATCCTTCCCCTCATTTATAAGCTGACATACCAACATGTGCTTGAAAGTGTTCGATCGGTGAATTGGGACCAACATAAGTATATCCCAACCACTTATATATTGCACACCAAAGGCCATAAGAACATGCACATATCCAGAATAAGTGCGGGACACTCTCGGGGCATTCTTTGCAAAAATGACACACACTTGTTTCCAAGGAGAAAGACATACCACTAGTTATGAGATTATATATTGTTGTGAGGTGAGACTGAAGTAATTTCCAATAAAAGGCCATGACCCGGTATGTCTATCTATTTCCCCACACCTCGGAGAGTTCCCGATTGAGAATCACAAGAGAATTATTTCCATGGTAATTGCGACATAACCACTTCGGGCCGAATATGATCTCAACGTAGTATACGTCCAGCTCCAAAAATCTTGCCCCTGCTTCGGATGTGAGTCATGTAGCTGTAGATTTAATTCATCCAACAATGTAGCATCACGACGGCATAATGGTTGATGCCACTGCCAACTAAGTTGCCATACAGAATCGGTCAGGATCCATTTATTAACCACAAGTATTCCTTTGTCAGCCGCATGACGATATAATCTTGGTAGATGTTTACTGAAACCACCCAAACCAGTCCAATTGTCCTCCCAAAAGTGGGGTCTTTCTACCATCACACATCACCCTTCGTATACACCTCGTAAACTATCCTTCCTTTACACCAATTATTTTTCCTAGGTCACACCACCAACGAGAGGCTTGGCGAGCCTTCGGCAATGTATCCCAATCACACTCTAACAAATGGCCCCCAAAATATTTTGCGGTAATCACATCTCTCCACATAGCATCCCCTCATCCACTTTCATCCGCCATCCTCATTTCGCAGGTAAGGCTAGATTAAAAGAATTTAGATCCAAAATACCTAAACTACCTTGATCTTTCCTCCAATATATTAAATCCCAGCTGATCCATGGAATAACACCACTCATTTCATGACTGGATTTCCACAAGAATGTGCGGCTAATATGGATTATATCTTGGATTATAAACTTTGGTGCCATATATAAAGAAAAGTAGTATACGGGCATGCTGCATAAAACACTCTTAATAAGTGTAATTTGTCCATCGAAGTTTAGGAACAGATTTTCCCTAGACAATGTTCGTCGTTTCATGGAAAGAGTGAGTAAATTTTGTGTGCTGCGAAAACTCGGATTTGTACCAACCAAGATACCTAAATACTCTAAAGGCATACTCATTACCTTACAACGAAAGCTCCTTGTACAAATCTTCTGCAATTTCGGTGAAAAATTTAGACACAAGATACTAGTTTTCATGAAATTGATAGAAAGACCTGACACCATCTCATAGATACGTAAAAAAACCTTCATTGCCATGACATTATCTAAGTCGCCCTCTCCAAAAAAATAAAGCATCATCGGCATATAAAGAGAGCGTATATATTTTTTTCGCCACATTTAATGCCCTTCAGACAATTCCTCTCCACCACACTTTTCATCAATAAGTTCAGACCTTCCGTAGCAATCACAAATAAGAACGGGGATAGGGGATCTCCCTGGCGCAAACCATGCTCAAAATTAAATATACCAGTTGACGCTTCATTTATAAGAATCGAACATGTTGTTGAGCTGATACATGCTATAACCTTACCAATTACCTTCCTCAGCCGGTTTGCAAGTAGATTCAAAAGAAGCTTATAAGCACTACTAATCAATGATATCAGAAGGTAATGGCTCAATTCAGACGGAGATGAGTGCCAGGACAATAGAAGTCGCATTTAATCCACGAAGTAAACAAACTGAATAATAAAATTCCTATATAAAATCAATATATTCTTTTTTCCATCGTGTCCCAATGGAGTTGTAAAAAATAAAAATTTATTCCATCAGGACCTGGACTCTTCCTTCCCGAAAAGGACCATAATGTTTCAAATATTTCATCCTCCGTAAATGAAGAAATAAGCATGAGGTTATCATCTAATGTCAATCGATGTTCACAGTCTAGGATAATCTGAGGACGATAATGATCCTTTTCAATAAAATGAGAAGAGAAATGATTCAAGATACCTTGTTTGACTTCTGGAATTGTGTCCGTCCACACATCATCAAAACATAATCCATGGATACTATTTTATTGTCTATGTTTCCATGAAAGTATCTTGTGTTTCCGTCACCTTCCCGTATCCATTTGGACCTAGATTTTTGATGTAAGAGTGAAGCCTTTCTTCGATTAGCAGCCTGCAAGTTTCCCAAGGCAATTTTCCTGCCTAATATTTCGGCTTCAGTGAGTACACGTAATTCTCCCTCCACATCATACCAACCCAAGTTTTCTTTCAAAGTCTCAATCTGCCGATCCACTAAACCAAAACATTCTCTGTTTCATATCTTCAGTTTCAGTCTAAGGGACTTTAAAATTTATAAATTTAAATACAAGTTATAGTTATATAAAAGTTATAGTTTATGTAAAAGTTATAGTTTATTTAAAATTTATAAATTTATATAAAAGTTATAGTTTATATAAAAGTTATAGTTTATGTAAA
>JAOWBN010007084.1:0-22837 GCA_028565015.1 Pinguicula moranensis | reverse complement strand
GCAGTCAAAATCTGGAATAGTACTAGGGTTTAACTGTACGGACATCTGCGGATCTACATAAACATGACTCGGGCTCACTCCTCCCACAAAACCCATAAAATTCGCACCCTCCTCTTTCGCGCCATCTCCGGCGTTGGCCGCGAGACGGTGGTGGTAGGTGGCGGAACTGATGAAATCTGGGGAAATGAGTTGGGGATCGTAAAGAGGGACCACAGCTTGGTAATCGTGGGGGCCTCCTTGCTGCTGGGTGTTGTTCACTCTGAGTTTCTCTCTTCGGCTTTGCTGTGGTACATGGTACGGCAAGAATTCCTCAGCCATGAGTACTGCTGCTACTATCACTAGTGGTGGTGGTGGTGGTGGTGGTACTGGACAGAGAATCTGTGAGTATATACTTGTGTGTGTACGTATGAATGTGTAGAGAAGGGAGTGGGGGCAAGGGTAGAGAAAAGACTGGAGTTTAAAGGGGTGAAGGAAAAGAGCAGAACAGTAACTGAAATGAAGTGATGATGAAATGAGAGTCTGCCATGATATAAATTGGTGGTGTATATGTTTGTTGTGTGGTATGCGTATGTATCTGGTTCTCTTAATTTTTCTTTACGAGAAACAGATAATTTGGCAGAGGATAGGGACCCCCTCTTTCGCCGGGCGCAGAGGTAAATTAGCAGATAAAATCCATACAGTCGCGACGTTGAACAAGGAGCTAACTGTTGCTGGGTACTGTTGATCTGTGTGTGTGCGCGCGATGGAGAGAGAGTTGGGAGATAATAATTGCTGGAAGCTATTTCACTGCAGCCTACTGGTTCTCCGTTTGATTTTGCACTTGATTACTTTTGGAATTCAAAGATAGTTACTGGACATGCATGGTTTCTCTAATTTTAACCAAAAAAAAAAAGTTTTAAAAATGTGATTGTGCGTCTGAATCTTAATTTGAAGTCAATCAAAATATTTTGTAAGGAACTGTTGCATGACTAATCGAAAGATCCCAAATTCCCGTAGAAAAAAATTTACACTGAATTTGTTTTTAAGAAAAAACTAGGAAGAGAGGGGGAGGGGGCACGGCCCCCGATCGGACTGCCGCCTCTAACCATCAGCCTTCTTCTTTTTTTCTATAATTTCTATTTTCAAATATCTTAACAAATCACTTTCAAATTCTTTACTTATTTTTAATATTAAAAAAAACTTGCTTTTAATTTCTCTATATATTTTCTAACTTTTTTTTAAATTACAAGTTATTGACAATCAAGAAAAAACTCAAAAATCACATCAACTCTTCACTTACTTAATTTAGGATAGCTACACGACATCTTCAAGCTTCCATATGAGGAGAGTCAAACCATAATCACAAAATATAAATCTCTACAAATCAGGAAGACAATAATCATGGCAATTAGCATCAAATTTCAAAGTTTTCATTCTAGAATTTGCATTACCTTGTACAGTCTACATATGAGCCTTGTAAGAATAACGAAGGATCAAGCAGTTTCAATGAAAAATACTACACTGTCAGTTCTTCTTTCAAAAACTTCATACTGCTCACTTGCACACAAGCACTCAGATTTAAAGTTTTTCATGGCAGCAGTTCATCAAGAAGTTTTCTTGTCATGGTATCAGAGCATCCCACGGCTTAACCGCCATTCGTTCCAGCGTTTCTTTTATCCTTGCATCTGAAATCATTTTGTACTCTTCTTCTTATTTTATTCAGCACCTTCACTTTTAGTTAAATTCACAACATATACTCGCCCCATACTCTGTCTATATCTCAGTTTCTCATCAACCATTTCATCCTCTCACTTTTTCAGTTTCTATCCGCTGCTCTAGCCTCTCTACAATCTGATCACGCTAAACTACTCCTTCCCACTTATTCACAGACACAATGGCCCCAGAACCTCCACAACCCAAATTTGATATCACTCTCACTTACACTGAATTTGCTCATCTTGTTACAGCAAAGCTATCCTCGTCCAATTATCTATACTGGCGCAATCAAGTGTATCACCTATTCAAACATCATGGTCTAACTGCCTATCTAGATGGTACTTGTCCTGAACCATCTGCTTAAGATCCTACTAACCCTCTGAAGGTGAATCCAAAGTACACTGCTTGGCATGAGATAGATGACAGATTGTACTCCCTCCTCATCTCCTCGTTGACTGATGAAGCACACGGAGTGGTGATAAATAAATGCATCTCTGCTCGAGATGTGTGGTACAGAATTTACATACCACCGTTTTAAAAATCATCTCTCCAGTCATGGTATTCTTCATCGAATGTCATGTCCCTATACACCAGCCCAAAATGGACGAGCAGAACGAAAACACTGTCATATTACTTAAATGGGCCTCATCCTTCTCTTCCATTTACATACCCCCTTATCCTATCGGGATAATGCATTCAGTACAGCAGCCTACACCATCAACCGGTTGCCAGCACCATTGCTCTCAGGTAAATCTCCCTTCAAGTCTTTATATGGTGTTTCTCCAAATTATGCTTAGTTTCACTCATTTGGTTGCCGCGTTTTTCTCTGTTTGCGTGACTATGCCTCTCATAAGTTTTCCCTCAGAAGTCTTCCATGCATCTTTATGGGCTATAGCACCTCACATAAAGGATATCGATGTCTTGACCCCACTACATCTCACATCTATATTACCCGTCATGCTCGATTTGATGAAACTTGTTTTTCATTTCACAGTATCACTCCTACTCCTGATCTTTCAAAATTTGATATTTCTTTCTTCATTGAACCATCTTCTTCCATCACATCGGAATTGGATAATAGTTCTTCACCTCCAGAATCACACTCTATCACTCCTTGCACCCTATGCCCCGTTCCATCTCTTCCTCATCTTCTACTCAATCCAATCACCCATCTTCCTTATCAGCTCTTCCTCTACTTGACACTCTATCACCTTCACCTCAGAAATTTGATTCTGGCATCTCTGCTAGCACTGATCCTCTACTTTATTCCCCATCTCACTCTACCCAAACATCTTAGCCTCTACCTCCTTCTCATTCCATGATCACTTGCTCTAAAGCTGGTGTATTCCGCCCCCGAGTTGTCAAAGACATTATTCCCACTGGTTTTCTCTCTGCACTTCTTGCTTCTACTGAGCCCTGTAGGTTCAAATCTGCAGCCAAGAACCCTGCCTGGATTGCGGCCATGAATGAAGAAATTGATGCCCTTCACAAAATCAGACATGGGATCTTGTTCCTCGTCCTTCAAATGTCAATATTGTTGGCTCTAAATGGGTTTTCAGAACAAAATATCTTCCAGATGGCTCTATTGAACGACTCAAGGCACGACTTGTTGCTCGAGGTTTTACTCAAATTCCCGGTCTAGACTACTTCGATACCTTTAGTCCTGTGGTAAAAGCCACAACTGTTCGTACTGTTATTACTATCTCTCGGGGATGGTCTATTCGACAGCTGGACATAAAAAAATGCCTTTTTAAATGGTTATTTAGCTGAAGATGTATACATGGAACAACCCCCAGGCTATATTAACCCCATGTATCCTAATCATGTTTGTCATCTCAAAAAGGCTCTTTATGGTCTCAAGCAAGCTCCTCGAGCCTGGTTTGATCGCTTCAGTACTTTTCTCGGGACTCTTGAATTTACTTGTAGTCGTGCAGACACCTCTTTATTTACCTTTACCCGTACAACAGATATTATCTACCTCTTGCTCTATGTCGACGATATTATTATCACAGGCAGTAGTCTCTCTCTTCTGTATCAATTTATTAGCACCATCAATGTTAAGTTTGCTCTCAATGATCTTGGATCTCTTACTTACTTTCTCGAGATTGAAGCTACTTCTATAGCCAATGGCATCTTTCTCGGTCAATTAAAATATGCTCGAGATATTCTTGCTCGTGCTCAGTTAATGGATTGCAAACCAGTTAACACACCTATGGTTGTATCTCAGTATTTATTATCTGATGGGGACCTTCTCAGTGATCCCACAATGTACAGATCTCTTGTTGGTGCCCTTCAATATCTTACTATTACTCGTCCAGATCTTACTTATGCGGTAAATTCTGTAAGTCAGTATATGCATGCTCCCATTTTACGATATGTCCGTGGCACTTTGAGTATGGGCCTCCGTTTCACTGCTTCTTCAGATCCTGGTTCTATCATTGCTTATTTTGATGCCAACTGGGCCGGTTGTCCTGATACTCTTCGCTCAACCTCATGGTACGCTATATTTCTCAGAAGCAATCTTGTTTCCTGGAGCGCAAAGAAACAACTTACAGTCTCTCATTCCAGTTGTGAGTTTGAATATAGTGCTCTTGCCATTACTCCTGCTGAAGTTCTCTGGCTTCGTCATTTACTTCATGATCTCGGCATTACTTTATCTCATGTTCCGGTACTTCTGTGTGACAATAAAAGTGAGTTGTTCTTAAGCACAAATCCTGTGGTACACAAACGTGCAAAACATGTGGTAATAGTACGTATTTACTATCATTTTGTTTGTGAGCAAGTCAGTGCACATACTATTACCACTCAGTTTGTCCCTTCAGAGCTTCAGCTTGCTGATCTGTTTACAAAGAGTCTATCTCGCAAAATTTTTGAGTTTTTACGGTCCAAACTTCACGTGCTCTTCAATCCCTCGCTAAGCTTGCAGGGAGGTGTTGACAATCTAGACAAAACTCAAGAAACCACATCAACTCTTCACTCACCTAATTTAGGATGGCTACATGATATCTTCAAGCTTCCATATGAGGAGAGTCAAACCATAATCACAAAATCAATCTCTACAAATCAGGAAGACAAGTATCATGGCAATTAGCATCAAATTTCAAAGTTTCCATTCTAGAATTTGCATTACCTTGTACCGTCTATATATGAGCCTTGTAAGAATAATGAAAGATCAAGCAGTTTCAATGAAAAATACTACACTGTCAGTTCTTCTTTCAAAAATTTCATACTACTGCTCACTTGCACACAAGCACTCAAATTTAAAGTTTTTCATGGCAGCAACTCATCAGGAAGTTTTCTTGTCACAAGTTATCGAAAAGTAATGCCTATATACCACATTATGAAACCTAGGTGCGTTTTGCAAGAGCGATGACCTAAAAAAAAATTATGTTGCATTAAAAAAAATATTTATGGATAAAAATAATTTTTGGCGATAGTATTTTTTTTATGGACTATAGTTTAGGATTATAGGAACTTCGTCAGTTATATTTACCAAACATATAAAGGAATCTCCATAAAAAAAAAGAATATAAAACTGTTTGATCATTGAGAAACTCTTAAACATAATTATTTGATTAAATTATTTTGGGTGAATAATGAAAATAGAGAGGGGACGTAGGTGACTGTTAGCTGAGTATATCACTTAATTCATTTTATTCATCATAACTTTTTTTAATATGTAGCTCTGCTCAAATTAGAACAATTCAATATTTTTTTTTAAGAACTAAGAAATAATTTGTATATTTTCTTATTTTTTGATTTTATTTTTTATTTTTGGATAAGAAAAAAAATGCATTTGGGGGTGGGCGAGGGGGGTGGCCGGGCTAGGGCCAAGCCTACCCCACCTCCCTCCCTCCCTCCGCCATTGGGATGACTGATGAGGGAATATCAGGACAATTTTGATTTTCTTTTGAAACTCGAATAATCCAATAATTTGATTTGAGTAATGATAACGAAAATAGGATGATTAAACTGGGTCTGGTGATTGGGTTTGAACGCCTTTTTTTGGTAGTTTAATGGTTGTAGTGGTGAGCAAACGGTACTTTATCATTATCGTATCGTTTTTAACGGTAATGGTTTTTAATATCATTACCATACCGAAATACTGAAGAATCGTAATATTATGTTATTACGGTAAATGGTACGGTAACATTATTTTAGCATTATCATTATATTTTATTTTATTTTATTTTTTGTTAATTTTTTAGCATTTCTTATATGATAATCATTTATGAACAAATTTTTTTATTGGCTAAAAGAGCCTTAATGATTATTTAATTTTTTATTGCATTATTCTTTTGTTTAAAAAAATTGACAATATAATATTTGTAATTTTAGTTATAACTAATTTTAAAAACCTATAACACTGTTACACTGTGCAAATATGATAAAATATGATTAAATAATAAATAACATAAATAAGTTCAAATGAGTACTAACAATTCAACATCACTATATCAAGTATCAAACAAGCAATGAACACTATAAACATTAAACACAAAAAGAAAAATTGAAAACGAACATAAAATCTCGAAATGCAGCATTTTGGTGAAGAAAATGGTAATCATTAACAAATGGTATGGTAATTCTAATTACTGTTACCGTACTATTTTTTAACGGTAATGATTTTTTAAAACCATTATCATACCGAAATATCGAAAAATCGTTACAATACGGCAAAACGATAATGGTCCCCGTAAATGATATTGGGATATTTGCTAACCCCTATAGGTTGTATGGCTAATTAATTATGGTTGTTTATGTGAGTATTATTTTAATATATATGATTTATTTTTGGTTATATAAAATAAACATATAAGGGTCAAGTCTCCATCGTTCAAAAACTGACGGACCGAGTCGTGCCAACGACAATGACATCTATAAGTAATAAAACTTTAAGATGTAAGGAAAAATTACAAGAATGTGAACAGGAAGATTTGGAGTAGTTCGAAGAGCTGATTACATTTTGGCAGCCAAGTGGAGATGCAGTACTCTGTGACATCTGCATACATATAACATATAAACAAAACTGTATAAAATAGGTGCAAGCTTGACACCAGCAAAACCAGAGTTGAAAAAAGCTTGGAGCACTATAGCGCCTTCAGGCTTCAACGGTATCAATGTTTGCCTGTAGTGAAGAGGAATGCAGTTAATAGACAATAATGATGATGTGGATATCGCAGTGTGAAGGAAGGGGAAATAAGCAGTGGAGCCAGAAAATTTAAGTGTGGCGAACAAATTTGTTCGATTTGAGAAGAGTAGGTCGAGTTAAATTCGCTCCGGTTGGATAGGCATGATCCGATTAGGTATGCCCCGTTTAAAGTTGAAATTGAAAAATCAAAACAAGTTGATCCGTCGGTCTACAAGTTTAGATGTTTAAAATTTGGTTGCAATAATTTAACAACATATAAAAATTTCAAAAATAATTATTTTAAAGATCTGTAAAAAAATTTTACTTTAAAACACTATCCAAAACACATACCAAACTAAACTTTTAGTAGAAACTATAAAATGACATCAATATTCCATGACATAGTTGTTAGGCCTCATTATATTTAATTCAATTATCAAGGTTCAAATCCCAAAAAAATCCCAAATTATTACTTTTGTTTAAAAAAAAAAAAAAGAGAATTGAAATGTTGGCAATGGTACTCGAACCTAGGTTTACAATTTAAAAAACTTGATACTTTAACAACTAATCTACAAATGCCTTTGTATTATTCCAAATACAAATGCAATATCAATCTAGGCCGGACGAAGCTAAAAAATTTTTACATGTATAATTATTATTTTTAATTATGGGGGACCATGGTCCCTGGCTCCGCTCCTAAAAATAAGCCACATGTTTTTCACTTGTGAGGCGGCATATCAAGTATAACCAGCTTGTTATGATTGATTTTGTCTTAATTATACTAGATATAGAAACCCTCATATACAAACTTGGAGATTCATATGGGATGCTTGAGCAACAATAAAAATTGAGAGGGTTGGCGTGGATTGTAGCTAACTGTGCTATAGGAATGATAGGTTTGGTTTGCACCTACTTATTACACCTATTTTGTCTCAAAAGTAGCAACTCCACAATAAAAACTAAGTGCTTGTATAGACTCATTTCTTGTTTTTTTACAAGGGCGTAACATAAGCATCACATGAATACAAAAACAATAGAAAAATGCTCATTGGAGTGAGGCCACAACCCTATTTGCTACAGATTGGAAAACTGTTCGATGCATATTGGTGGGAAAATGGATTGCCTTACTTGTACGGTAATTAATGAGTGGACAATTTTGCCCTGTTTGCACAAAATATCTGTCATAGCTTCCTTCAGAAGCTACTAAAGTGTGCAAACATATAAAAGGTGAAAATCGGATCCATCCATAGAATTCTTGGCAAAGAGCAAAAAGAGTACAAACAAAGGAAGAACATAGCCGACCCGTGGGAGTGTTCTAAACTATGGGTTTTACTTTATTTCCCAGTAGGAAAACTTGTATTTCAATTATGAGTTAAACCCTCTCACTAGGATAAAAATGCAGCCCTACATGCATTTTGTATAATGAATGTGCTTTGAATGTTTAGTTGTTAGATTTAATACTATGGTTATTTGGTTTTATTGTTTCATCTTAAACTAGTAGTTGCTTGACGACCAACTATCAGTACTCAAGCTAGTTCAAGATTCAAGAGAGGAGAACTAGCTTGACTATGGTAAAACAAACATTGCGCCTTAAGAATGCAAGATTCGAGAGATGAGCATTCATGGGGAAGTAGCCAGTGTAAGTGGATTTCATGAGACAAATGCCTCTTGATAGGTCGTGTGAGATTCGAGAGAGGAGCACCGTATCGAGGGATAACTTTGTGGGATAGTACGTTGGTATGTTAGGTGTGAGATTCAAGAGATGAGTACCTGCAGCACCGCATGAGATGGCTAATCCTTTGGAAAAGTTTTTGTAGGAGCATATTCAGTGGACAACTAGGTTGACAAATCTAACAAACAAATTGATTAACCATTCTCCTATGTATGCACGTAGAGGTGAAGTCAATGCCCTGGATCTACAACCAATAAGTTATACTTTAAATTTTGTTAGTTAAACGATTGAAAAATACCAAAAAGATTTACTTAGTTTAATTTCCTTTCATGCATTGAAAATTAACATGGACTCAACCTACATTGTTGTTTGTTTAAATTGCATGCAACTTGTACAATTTTCGTTGATGCATAGTTACTGAATCAACACAACAAGTTTTTGGCATCGTTGCCGGAAATCGCTAGTTTAGATAATATCAACATCAGGTGAGTTTGTAGCTAGATTGAACGTTTGTTTCTGTTACCTTACCCTTTATTCGTTCAAGTGCAAGGTGTGGATGAACCCATCTGGTGGTGAACACTCTGACCCGGGAGATTCGGAGACTGACAAAACCGTTAGAGCACGAAAAAGAATGCAAAGAGAGGCACGAAGACATCAAGAAACATGGCAAACCAAGGTGACGAGGCAATGGTAGTTGAGGTACCAGATGAGGATGATCGGCCCATGGAAGAATTTGCTTAACCTCAAGCTGAGGAAGAAGCATCATCTATTAGAAGACCCATCATCCAAGCTAATAACTTTGAGCTAAAGTCAGCAACCATTCACCTACTGCAATAACACTTGACATATGACGGCTCTGCTACAAATGATCCAAATTCACATGTGATAGCATTTTTTGAAATATGTGACACCTTGAAGTACTCTGGAACGACCCAGGAAGCTATCCGGCTCAGTCACTAGCATCTGAATCAATTTGCAGATGGGAGGAATTGTGGAAAATATTTCTGACACAATTCTTTCTACCATCCATGACTGCGAGGATTTTGAGTGAATTACTTCATTCAGGCAAAAGAATTCAAAAACTCTATATGAAGCTTGGGAGACATTCAAGAACTTATTAAGAAGCTGCCCTAATCATGGTTGCCTTATTGGAACCAAGTTCAAGCATTTTACAATGGACTGAAAAGCACCACACGGAGAGAAATTGGTGTTGCGGCCAATGGTACTTTCACAAAAAATCTTATAATGAGGCATATACCTTCTTAGAAGAGATGGCTCAAAATTGTTATAGGTGGACAAATGAAAGAGAATGGCATAGGAAGACAACTGGGAAGTATGAGAAGCTATTGAAGTGCGCAGACAATTTTTTTTTATAACCGTGGTATCCGGGTGTGGTTCACCATATCCACGGGATCATCGCCAAGCGACCCCCCAACATGATCCGACGCAGACATATAAAAGGTGGAAATCGGATCCATACAAAGAATTCTTTGCAAAGAGCAAAAAGGGAACGAAGGAAGGAAGAGCATAGCCCCACCCGAGGGACTGTTCTGAACTATGGGTTTTACTTTTTTTCCCAGTAGGGACTCTTGTATTTCAATTATAAGCTAAAACCTCTCACTAGGGAAAGATGCAACCCTACGTGTATTATGTATGATGAATGTGTTTTGAATGTTGTTAGATTTAATACTATGCTTGTTTGGTTTTATTACTTTTTATCTTAAACTAGTAGTTGCTTGATGATCAACTGTCAGTACTCAAGCTAGTTTAGGATTCGAGAGAGGATAATTAGTTGGACTATGGTAAAGCCAACATCGAGCCTTAAGAATGCGAGATTCGAGAGATGAGCATTCATGGGGATGGTGCCTGTGTGAGTAGATTTCATGAGCCAAATGCCCATTGATAGGTCGTGCGAGATTTGAGAGAGGAGCATGATCATATCAAGAGAGGACTTCATGGGATAGTGCTTCTCGGTATATTAGGTGCGAGATTCAAGAGATTAGTACCTACAGAACTGCATGAGACGGCTAATTCCTTGGAGAAGTTACTGTAGTAGCATATCCAATAGACAACTAGGTTGACAAATCAAACAAACAAACTGATTAACCATTCTGCTATGTATGCACATAGAGGTGAAGTCAATGAACTGTATCTACAACCAAGAAGTTATCCTTTAAATTGTGTTCGTTAAACGATTAAAAAATATCAAAAAGATTTGCTTAGTTTAATTTGCTTTCATGCATTGAAAATTAGCATGGACTCAACCTAAATTGTTGTTTGTCCGAATTGCATGCAAACAAGCTATAGTTGATGCCTATCTGCTTCAATACTCGTGATTCAACACTCGACTTTATCACTTTATTATTTGTTGTGAATTGTACACTTGCAATCTTCGTTGAAGCACAGTTACCGAATCAACACAACAGGGAGCTGTGGTGGATGCAAAACAAAAAATAATTTTCAGATTCTATGTTTGAAGCCACTATTATTATAGAGAGAGTATCAAGTCCTGGTGGCTCAAGTGGTGCGCAACTTCACCTCACAACTGTGAGATCCAGGGATCGATACCCGCCTGGTCGCAAAACGGAAATGGCCTCTTTGTATAATTACAAGGGTAAGGCCGCGTACATCAGACCCCCCAGATCTCAACTTAGTTGGGAATATACTAGGTAAAGTTGCAAGTTAGTAGTATTATAAAGAGAGTCAAATGAAAAAAATACAAATTTCATATTCTACTCTGATAGTAGAATTCATAAACCAGGAAATAAAAGAGTCTGTTTGGAGTAGTAAACCATCAAAATGCCCTGGGCCTGATGGATTGAACTTCATGTCATTCAAGGATTTCGGGAGGTGGTGAAAGATGATTTTACAATCTTTATAAAAGAATTTTATTGCTCAACAACTTTACCGGATTGGATTTACTCTTCCTTCATAGCACTTCAAGCAAAGATAGACAACTCTACAAAACCAGAAATTTCAGACCTATCTAATTGATAGGAGTAGCCTACAAAATCCCGTATAAGCTATTGTTGAAGTGGGTGAGTTAGGTCATTGATTCAGTCATTTCTCCAAATCAATTTGGTTTTACAAAGGTGCTTTTCATAAGGGATTTGTGTTGTGTTCAAATAAGATAGTAGATATGGGAAAGAGATCAAAAAGAAGGTTGAGCTTATTCAAATTATATTTTGAGAATGCTTTTAACTCAGTCCATTGGGATTATCTTCTGTCTATTACGGAATTAATGGATACTGCATAGCTTATTTTTCATAAGTCCTTACAATCACCTATTACTACACTCCGCCAATATAAACAAAGGCGTAATTTTGTTCGTGATTTCTTGTTGACATTTAGTCAACCTTTGTCAGGTGTATCGAGCACTAAGGTCAAAATCTCAGTCTTTTCTCATAGAACTATACTTTGTTATTATCTCGGTCTCATTAAAGTAATCTTTGAGTTCAATTCATTGATTTTGAGGAATTGGTTTGCGAAGTTTACATCTCCCCCTCGTCGTTATCTTTCACTCTCACAGGACATTTTATCAATAATGGATTTTCTCACGAGGTGAGTTTGCCATTCTTTTTGTGGGGCCAACATTGTGCTAATTGTTTAGCCAATCTTGGCGATGCTGTTCATACAATACTTTATGAGTCCCTCATGTCGCTTTGGATTAAAAGACATGCTGATACTTTATGCTTGCACCAATTTTGCCTGAGGTGAGTTTGAGTTGTTTTTCGATTTGTTCTTCTTTTGTATCATCGGCTAGGGTCTTTTTTCGCTAGCTTATGCGTATTATTTGCCTTATAAGAGAGTATTTACAAGTTATTGTACTTTTTTACAAGCGGAAGAATTATTTTTCATTAATGTATAATATTTACACTCTAGTCCTTTTCAGCCACTAATTTACAATCCGATTTTTCCTTCGTCAGATTCATCGTTCAGAGGGCAATTTTTCTTGATTTTTTTTACTCCAATCCTCTGTGGAGTAGTTTGATCTTCGCCCTACCGCAACCATCACCCACATTCAGGCATTAATTTTAACCTTCTCCAATATGTTATCTAGCGTCTCTTGACTAAGTTCTTGTACTTGGCAAAGTAGCATTTCACGAGGAGATTTCTAGAATTAACCCTAATCTAACTTTTGACTTTTGGGCTTTTTAGGTTTTTTCACACCAAGTTACTGCCCGAAGACATCATTGCAATCTCTCATAAGTGCTTTGGCCGTAGAATACCAAAAGTGACTTTCGAAAAGAACTTACAAACAATCGCTAAGACGCTTTTGATTTTTTATGGAGATTTTATTCGCTAAACAAAAAGCAAAAATAAAGGCCAAACTCAAAACTATAAACTATAACAAAAAATGAAAGGATGCAAACATTATCAATTAATATTATTATTATTTTTTATTATTTTTTATTGTAGTGCATTTTAATTATAACAATTAAAATTGAGAGTCCCCCTAAAAGGCTAATTCCATTCTTGTTTTTTGCCGCCTTTTAAGTATGAATTTTTTTAAAACTGTTGTGTATTCATAATTTGGAGCGAATTGTATCTAATGAGTGTAAAATACCATATGGTCATTATCAAGTTATTATTTACTCGACTTGTGTGTAAAGGAAAGAAAACGGTCCAGGCTACAATAGGCATGGGCCACACTGCCCACCAAAATAAAATGGGCGGCGGCGGGCTTAATAAAAAAATTAACAGGTCTGGCCTGCCCATTTTTTAAATGTGCGGTTGTTGGATAAATTTTTGAGCCTGCGGGTTTAGCCTGCCCGCCCATTTTTATATTATAAATGCTAAAAATATAGTTTTATTATTGAAAAGATTGTCTAAGCTGATGGTAAACTCGTTGCCTTCTTCATGTGAGGTGGAGGATTCAAAACACATGTGTGTGTTATTACTTTTATTTTCAAAAAATAATAATAGTAAAAATTAAAAAAAATCGAGCTTATACATTAAACGAGCGGGCCTAGAATGGCCTGCAAAAAAATGGGTAGTTTTTGGCCCGCCCATTTACAAAATGGGCCAGGCCTACACCGCCTATTTTTCATAAAATAGGCATTGCGGGCTGCGTTTAGGAACCTATTTACACGTTACACGCCTAGACCACCCGCCGATATGCCTACCTATACTTGTCTGGTTGGGTTAAAATACTTGGTCTCATCTATTCTCACTTCACAACTTATAGAGTTAGGATTGAATTTATTTGTTTAGTAAACATGAGGATCTTCAAAAGTTTATTGATTAATGATGGTTAGATTAGGGTCGCTGAATATAGAACCATTGCACTCCATTAAATTTAAAAGTTACATGTTGGAAGATGGGCCTAAGCCCATATTCTAGAACAATCTTTATAATTTTATTTATTTTCAAAATTGTCCTTGTACTAGTCTATATAAACTTGTGTACTTTCATAAATCAATAAAAAATACATTTTACCTAAATTCTATTTGGTATCAGAGACAACCCAAGATCCATAAAACATATTGATATGACATGTGGGTTATGGACTCACCACGCTCCATTGTGCAACTCTGATCGCTTTACTTTTACATGTTGTACTGACTACCATATTTTTTAGTATATATATCTTATCAGGGTCTGTCAAAATCCCATCACTCTTTCATAATTGCAGTTGACTCGATCTCTATACCTCGGTCTGTCCATGAAGCACTCTAGAATCGTCAATGGGTAGTCGCTTTGAAAGTTGAAATGGATGTTCTCAACACAATCAGACATGGGAACTTGTGGCCCTTCCCCCTGGGAACGGACTGTAGGCTATAAATGGGTGTTCAATGTAAAATATTTGGCAGATGGTACTATTGACATGCATAAAGCTCGCCTTGTGGCTAAAGGATTCACTTAGGTTCCCGGTACGGATTTTGGGACGATTTTGCACCTGTGGCTAATCTCACTACTGTCAGACTTATTGTTTCGCTTGTTGCCTCCTATTCGTGGCCCTTGTATCAACTTTACGTCAAGAATGCATTTTTGAATGGAGACCTATCTGAAACTATGTACATGAATCCATCGCCCAGATTTTTAGCTGAAGGAGAGTATTCAGGGAAAGTATATTCGCAAGTCTCTCTATGGGTTGAAGCAATCTTCTTATGCTTGGTTTGATCGCTTTTGCGATGCAATACTCACTTTTGGATTTCACTAGATGTCATTCTGATCTCACCTGCTTTACTCACTGTAATTCTCGAGGTCAGTTTGTCATTATCTCAGTTTATATGGATGATATTATTATTAATACTAGAGATGATGCACAGGATATTTATCAAGTAAATGACCATCTTGGGGATCGATGTCAAGGATTTGGGCTCCCTTGAGCCAGACACAGCTCTATCATTACACCAACTGTTAAATTAAAATTCTCTCTATAAAATTTATGCTCTAACTTTTCTCTACTTTTTGTCTGACTTTTCAACTACGTTTTTTTCGACCGTTGGCATAAAATAGTATTTCGACTGTCGACGACAACGGTACTTTCCATGGTAGAGCCACCTCCCATAATTTATGGAGGCGGAACCCATGATGACTAGCATCGTTGAGAAAGGGAAAGATGTCTTAACAACTAGCTTAAACAAGACGCCAGAGGCAGGTATAGTGAGTACAAAGAGCAACTCTGAAAAATAGAGCAATGTCATAAAATGGTATGTCACAATCGAATTTCAACAAAAATTTCCTGAGATGTGCATAGAGAAGAAAGCATCAGAGCTGCTAAACAGCGTCATGGGCATGTGCTTCACCGACAAGGAACTCACAGACATGAGCGAAGACCTCCCCTACTACCTGGTGTTGAAGTTCCTATGAAGATTACCTGCGATAAACATGATCTGACGGACAGTTCTGCGCATCTAGCGGTTAACAAATCCACCGCAAGCTGAGTTCACAGTCTTGGAAAACCTCCATGCCCTCATCAAATTGCATAGTGAGCGAGATTTCACGCATGCTGGACAAGGAAAGGATGGATTTTGGATGACGAGAGTTTTAGACTGTTCAAGTGGACTATCAGATATTCCCTAGAACGCGAGTAGCCCCTCGCACCAATCTGGATCACCCTTCCCAGTCTGCCTGTCTATTTCTATAGGAAGGATGCATTGCAAACATTGGCCCCATTGTTTGGACGTTATCTTGGTGTAGATAACGTTACTTTAAACTGGACAAGAATCGAGCATGCCAAGATCTGTGTTGAAGTGGATTTATCAAAGGAGGCATTGGAATTGATAGCTATTACACATGGATCCTTGGGTGTTCAACTACACAAAGTAGAGTATGAAAGGCAAGAGACTCTACTGCTCAACATGCTACAAACAGAGACACAATACAGGGAAGTATATCGCTGAGAAGGGCTAAGAGTTTATGGAGGAAAACAGGGGGCTAAAGGTGTGAAAGAGAAAGGAGAATAAACTAATGGATCATTAGGGACCCAAGGAAATCTAGGTTGTAAATCATAAGAAAATGGAAGGAGAAACCCTCGAAATTGGTGATGATAGGCCCGAGTAATCGTGCGACGGAGGTAAATTTGGCAGAGAAAGAGGAGAAGTAATTGAAGATGAAGGAAGTAGCCAAGGAATCAGAAAGAAGAAGCATAAAATCCCTACCAAGCACGAGCAAAGTGGCCGAAAAAATAGAGATGACCAATGACACTAAAGAAGGGTCCTCTTCCTCAGGTAAGCAAAATGCTATCTCGAAAAATGACGACACAATGATACAAGAACTTCTCCTCCCCGCCAGAGAACATCAACAAGAAGGGAAAAAAGAGGAAGCAAGAGAGACTGGAAGCGAAGCGTGGCCATCCATACAATAAGGGAACCTATCGCTGAGAACAAAATGAAATAATGAGGAATTCAAGTCTCACCAGACCAGAATGAATGAGGAATGAATGGAGGTAAAGGGTCGCTGACATTCTGGGTCAAAATCAGGTGCAACAAGAAGACCGAAGAAATCGGGGTAGATCGTGGAACCAACGACGGACTTAGCTCGAGAATCTAATCTCGTGCCAATGGATCTGGGCCAGGTTTTCTTTCCTGCGTACACATCAAGCCATGAGAGGGAAATAGCAAGCCAGACATCCACAGTGGGCTCAATAGTAGATCAAAAAGATGTTGGGCAGACATGCATATAATTCTGGCTAAAGTTATAGACTGAGGTCCACACCAAGACAGGAGGCTAGCCCACCTAAATGAGGAAAAATCATACCCCCAACCTCCATGGTAGAAGATGAGCTAGTCAGAACATCTACACACCACTTTGACTTGGAAACTGAGAGGACGAGTGATTCTTTATGATGTGGTTACTAAAAGCTTACGATACGAATGCCGACCTACAGATAATGAGAAGGGCTGGCAAAGGAAAGAGGCCTAAACGCAACACTTCACAGCCTCCCATGTATGATGATTAGCCACAACCACACTATCACTGCGAGGAGTTAAGTGAAAGACATCAGAGCCAGATCGAAAAGTTGGGCTACTAAGTAAGATATATGTTTCACTTTTGAAACTTTCTTGTTTGATTTGGCTTTCACAATAAGAATGCCAATGATAAACTCTTTTAAATGAAAAAAAAATTATTTTCATTTTTCCAGCGTAAGTATACGCTTGACCTACTTTAGGACACTGGAATGTTTGAATGCAGGCCTGCCTCCTCTCCTATGGAACCAAATCAGAAGTTGTTTGTAGATATGGGAGACTTATTGCTAGATTCGTAAAGGTATCAGCGACTTGTGGGTCGTCTTATCTATCTGACAAACACAAGAACGGATATCATGTTTGTAGTTAGTGTTGTCAGTCAGTTCATGCATGCTTACCAAGGATAATACATCTGGATGCAACTTATCATATTCTCCGGTATCTGAAAACATGTTCTGGTCTCTGCCTCTTCTTCGAGGAGCTCAGCCTGGACTATCCTTCTTTACAAATGCTGATTATGAAGAATGGAAAAGTGATCGTCACTCTACTTCATGCTTGTGCATCTTTCGTAGGAATCACCTTATCTCATGGAATAGTAAGAACCAGATCTTCTGCTAAAGCTGAGTACTGGGCTATGGTACAAGGGACATATTAAATACTATAGCTACATTCCCTTCTTCAAGAAATGGGGTTCCCAGTCACATATTCTTCCTCTTTGTTCTGTGATAACAAATCTATTATTATGTTGTCCTCCAACTTTGTTATTCATGAAAGAACAAATTACATTGAGGTTGATATTAAATTAATTCGTAAAAAAGTCCAATTAAGAATTATTTGCCCCAAGTTTGTCACCTCATGAGATAAGACATTTGATATGTTCACCAAGTCTATTTCCCCTGGCATGATTCTTGCAATTGTCTATTCACAAGTTCGGGCCCGTTAATATCTTCGCACCAACTTAAGAAGGTGTTGGAAGATGCCGTTATACCCATATTCTAAAATAGTATAGTTTTATTTATTTTCATGATTGCTCTTACACTAGTTTATATAAACTCACGTAGTCTTCTAAATATACAATTAACTGATTTAATAATTTTTTTCTTTAACTAAGATCGAGTCGTAAACATAAAACGCCAAGGATATTTAATTTCTTCTTCGTTTGTAACAGTACTAGAATGTCCGTGAAACGTGCGGAAACCGTGGTCTAAAATTATTATTCCATAGCACTTTTGTCCCATACCTATCCGATATCTTTTATTGTATTCTATCCCATCCATAAAATCCCCTTTCTTTTTTCTATTTTCACTTGCGTTCCTATTCCGTCCCCTGAGATGCTCCCAAGTCCTTCTGATTCTGCCCGAGTTGGTTTTAATTTTAGGTTGTTGGACTTGACCCATTTTCATCAATGAAAGTCTGATCTCGATAGAAAAATCCTTCTTCTTTACGGCTGAGATTATATTATTATATCCACGCCCAGACCAGATGCCCTCACTCCATCCGCCAAACAGTTGCTTTTTTATAGCGCATCACTCGTTCCGATGTTCGCATTAAAGATGCGAAAGAGATGATTGATTGATATGAAAAAGGACGTGGGCATTCATCATTTTCTTGGTGCCTACTGCCTGGTGGGCTATCAACTCGAGTTTAGGATCATATTATTCCATCACTCATCAGCAATTGCAATGGGATTTTCATTTCAAGAGCCAAAGATGATGATGAGATTTGAGTTTGAGATCTTACAATACAACACACAACCCCCAAATGGAAGTTTCGTTTTTTTGTCGGATCATCTGTTTGGAGACTCAATTTTGATCGTCATGCTCACGCAATTTGTACCACTCATTGGCATAGGAATGGGGGTGGAAAAAAGCAGGCCAGCAGCAGCAGGGGGCAGAAGCGCAGGAGATGTCAGTGAGAGAGAAATAAATACAAGAAAGAAAAACGTCGTCATCTCAAATCTTTTGCTTAAATCCTCACACTGTCACACAGACAGACAGGAGATGGGGATGGAAGAAAAATGAACCCGAAAAATAGGACTAAACAGTAAATTAACTAAATACCAATTGCAAATAGTATTATTTTGTTGTTCTATTCCTATCCTAGCATAAAAAAATAAATAAAAATTATTATTGTTTTATCTTTTGTGAACAATTACAGAGAATTTGAACACTTAACTAAAAAAACAAACAGAGAATTTGGACTTTGTTAATGAACCTCGTGACCAGTGTAGAAACCCAATCGAAAAACCAAAAATAAACCAACTCGTACGTACAAACCCAATCATCGTCGTCCTTCGCCATGTAAAATCCCCCGAATTTTGCGTGCCCCACCTTAACTCTACATCGCTATGATATGAAGACCGAGGAATATAGTAGGGTATTTGTCAATCGAAACAAAATAGAAGTGGAATAGTAGCGACAGCCGTCCGATTAGTCGTGGAGATCCACCGATACCTGCAAGGTGCATCCAATGTCGTGGGGCCCGCAGCTACGTCAGGAAAAGCCTTGTGCCTACGTTGAAAAAGCTACGTTGGAGGGTTGTTTATACAGAAGTACGTTTTCAAAAAATCTTTTAAAAAAGAAGCTTTAATCAAAAAGTAAAAAAGTGTTCGATAAAATATATTTTGCTACAATAAAATTTATAAATATAGTATTTACATATTATTATTTCAAAAACTACTTTTCTTGATTTATAAATAAAAAATGACAAAAATATCTTCTAAATAATTTTTTTGAGAATATTGAATTATTTATAAGGATAGAAATGTTTGAAATTTAAATTTTTAAATAATTATAAAATTGTACTGCAAAAACTATTATTTCTCCACCACCAAAAGTCAAACGTCAAAAATCTAAATCGCAAACACTTTAAATTTTTGATTTTTTCACCGCCAAAAATCAAAATTGTTCACCATATTCCCATAATAATTATAGGATTAAAATCAATTTTAATCTCATAAATAGTTCTGCTGATCCTATAAACTTCAAGAACATTACTCACATATTATTGATATAATTTTAAATAATAAAATAGTCAGTTAATTAAAAGAAAATTTGAATTTGAGATTTAATAAAAATGAAAACTGAATAATACAAAATTAAAATAAAATAATTAAAAATAAATCTGAACAATTATTCTTTTTTATTTTGATTTTTTTAGTACTTAAAATATCTTGTTACAGTAGGGGTCCCAATGCAGTTCTACGTGACCCAGCTTATCCTTTTTGATGACCACTGCTTCTCCACAAGTTCCTTATCGAACTCATCTATAAAACATTTTAAAACTAATGGTTGCAAGTATGGGCGGAGACAGAATTTTGAGTAGGGTGGCCTCTTTTTTTTTTTTTTTTTTTTTTTTTTTTTTTTTTTTTAAATTTGAGTAGAGTGGATAGAAGTCAGGTTGAATTTGGTTTGATTGGCTATGTACGTATAGATATTGTGTTAGAAATTGAAAGAGTTAAACCAATGAATCAACCTATGAAAGATTCATATTATTATTCTTTTAGATAATATTTTTAATAAAAAAAATTATTTCAATAATATTTATATCAAGATATTTGTTTAGATAACAGTTGTAATAATCGATTTCAACACAATTTTGTATCAAAACTATTTTTTCTTATAATAGAAATAAATTCAGAAGTTTGAAATTGGCTTGACTAACAATCAAACTAAAAATTAAACTTTAAAAAATAAATATATCAAAGAATTATAAAATAATTTAGCTCAAAGTAAAATAGATAACTTTATTAGAATCATTAGTGCAATACAAATTCACTATAATGTAGTGGTTAGAACTAGTAAATATAAATAAATAGTGTAGTGGTTAGAACTAGTGAATATAAACAATTCGGGATTGAATCATTTTGTTCTCTTTTGTTATTTTTGTATTCTTCAAAAAAGAATGAAAACGCTACTATTGAGATTCGAACGCAAGCAATGGGTATAATTAATCCTTCAACTCCTCCACCAACTAGGTTAGACAATCAATTATATTTATAACCAAATATATTTACATAAACCCTCTAGCAATTTCGCAACTCTTATCTATGATAGTAGCAAACTCCACTTCTTCAACCAGTTAAAAGAAAGGGTCCCACCCAAGTGCAAACACACTTGTAGAAAATTAAAGCAGAAATGGATCGATATCACTTTCTCACTGTCTGTATGTTTGTCTTCATAAAGGTTTGAGTTTTCTTCTTTCTTGCCAAAGATAAGAGTTCATTGTTTAGGTACTACTCTGAGTCTGTAGTTGACAATGGCGATCATCAAGAAAATGAAAGGAATGGATCTTGTACTAGACTTCTTCCCTGAGGCTTGAAAGAGGGCTTAGTACCCAAGAAAAGAAAGAGTCCATGTAAAAAAACATAATTTTTTTTAAAATTTGGGGGACCCAAGGCCCCCTTCTCCCCCTAGCTCCGCCTCTGGTTACAAATGAAAGTCACTCAGTCATAATTTGCAATTCCTACTTATCAAAAAAAAAAAGTAGTGCAATTCCTTATGCAAATATTTCATGAATTTTTTTTCATACCCGTTAAAAATGATCACATAACAAGTCAACTTAAAAAATATATATATGAACAACAATGCACGCAACCTTTTTTACCATGTACATTTAAAAGTAACATCATAAATACTCAATGTCAATATACATACCTAAATGAAATCTTTGTATTAAAATATATGCTAGAATATGTTTTCAAGTAAAATATTTGAACAAACCTTTGCACAGACACCATTTTCTCTCACATGTTACAAGATTACATACCATCCTATCGGCTTGACTAGGCTCGACTTCAACTCTAGTTATGTGGATCGCTACAAGAACATTCTCATGATGGTCAATGCTCTCACGGTGGTTGTGCCTTGAGGTGATTGTGTATATACCGTCGTTCACGCACGATATCACATACCCTTCTTACAAGAATTTATATCACCATAATCTTACCTAGGTAATTCAATGAGTACACACACACAAAACATTTACTATCATGAAATATTTCACAATCATATTTTTGTTTTATAGTATCTTTGCTTGAAGAAAATATGCATCCAACACATCCAAGCTAAGCACATACTTTCATATTTTAAATAACCAGCTTGAACCCACACGTTTTTATACAAATAACACTTAGTTTGTCCACAACAACTCCATTTTGCAAACAAATATAAATGCTGAAATATTTAAAACAGTAAGTTATATTTTGAACTAAAAACTTACATCATGTAACTTCGAAAATATAAAATCTTTATTTCAAAACTATAATGTGATACATGTAGCATTTAAAAACGTGCAATTTTGAAGATCGATTTCTTGCATCATATACATTTGAAAACAACTCACCTCTCCTTTAATTTTATTTCATGAAGTTCCTGGATTCCACCTCCTTCTTCACCTATAAATTTAACATTGTTATATTCCATATAAGCCATCTATTATAAAGATTTCTCCTTATTCTATCTCTAGTCCTGACCAATTTCAGAATCATTTGGGAATTTCCTAATTCCAATTTCTAACGTCATTATCTTCATCCTCTCAGACCGAATTCGGTATTTTTTTTTATTTCATTTTTGATTGGATTCGATTTTGAAAATCAATTACCAAAACCAAAACTAAATTAGATAGAATATTCGTGAAATGATGTAGCACACTAAAAATACCACACTAATAGTGTACTAATGGGCGAAAAATACCCAAATACCCTCGTGTTAAACACCGATACCAAATCTAACACAAGGGTATTTTTGTTCATTTAGGCCATTAGTGTGTTAGTGCGCTGCAATTTTAGTGTGCTGTATCATTTCTCAGAATATTCGGATTCGGATTCCATTTGGTTCGGATTTGATTTTAGTTTTTAGGTTTTTTTTTACGTAAATTAAATTTTACTTTATTTGTTGTATCAAAATACAAAAAAGTAATAGATAA
>JAOWBN010007073.1:0-11135 GCA_028565015.1 Pinguicula moranensis | reverse complement strand
ACTCTTTGTGATACACTCTATATTATCAATGCTAGGCTTCACTATTTTATATGTTATAAATAAACAAGTAGTGAAGGCTGCTACAATCATGTATACAACATTAAAGTGTTAATACATAGGCCTAAGATGATTGGCCTTACGACATAACACTAACAGACATGTACTTTGCAAATGCCCTATTGGTGTACTCTGTCCCATTATTAGACCGTAAAACTTTCACCACTGCTCCATACTTAGTATAAACCCTTTGTATTGAATGTCCCTGAAACATGCAAGCACATCACTCTTGTTTTTCATCAAATAAATCAAGGTAACAGGAGAACAATAATCAATAAAGGATACAAAAAATCAAAAACCGTTGAAAGTTGTTGTGCGACAAGAGCCACATACATCGAAATGTACTAACTCAAAAATACAAGAGCTTCTATTACCAAACTGACATATGAGCTCCTGGTGTGCTTGCCCAATTCACAAGCATCACAAAAAAGTTTATCTTTATCAACTTTTGCAAACAAACAGGGATATAACTATCTCAAAGTTAAAAAGGAAGGATGATTCAACCGCCTATGGTGAAGTAACACTAAGTCCCCCACACTCCTCCCGTCTTCTCCAGATTTCTCTACTAAGGATGAAAGGGCTTAGTCCATTCCCTTTTGATCCATATACCACAAGCCACTGCATCATGTCCCAGTTCCAACAATCTTGTTTGTCCATTTCTCTCGGAAGATCACCTTTGAAATATCAAACAAAACAACACAATTTAGTTGGAGGATAATGACATTGATAGACGAGATTTACAAGAAAAGACGGAGCATGCAAAACTTTGGATAAAATCAAAATGTTGGTGCGTTGCACTGTACCCTTATCAACCACAGGTTAATCTATACCATCACTATTTTAACATTCAACGAAATAGTTAGGCGAGTATAGAAGGAAAACTCTTTAGCAGTACCCGTCACATGTCTAGATGCCCCAGAGTCGATGATCCACTTTGATGATCCAACGGAGGGAAAAGAGGCAAGAGCCTGAGTGCTACTTCCCATCCATGTTCCCTGCTGCTTTCTCTGAAGCACCTTCAAGTATGCTCGATACTCCTCCTAGAAGACAACACTTGGAACTAATTCTCCTTCCTTCTCATCTACATTCAGATCGACCCGATAGTCTACTCGCCCATCACCTCTTCTACCTCCACGACCATGACCCCTACCTCTAGACCGCCCCCTTCCACCCGAATTTCTCACTTGGGTGTTTTAGGACAAATCAACATCAGGTGCACTATCTCTTGCAATGGTAACAATAGCAAGTCTCTCTATGAACACATGTTGTATCTGAGCTCGCTCTCTGAATGAGTCTGACTAATACTTTCAGGACCTTAGGATTGAGCTTCCTTAGAATATCCAATCTCTTATCCTCCGCATTCTCGACCTTTCACACAACAATTCAACAATCCAATGCAGCTAAGTCATCTAACATCAATATCAACTCAACAATCCACCACAACTCCATAATCCAACAAACCACTTCAACAATCAACAATCAAACATATCAAGAAAATAATATCCCAAACCACCATGCCTAATTGGATTCTCCAACTTAAGGCTAACATCTTTCAACACTACAACACAAGCCAATCACCAATAATGACACACAATTAGTCAATAACGACACAAAATCCATTACCTCGAGTTCCCATAGTGACTTTTTTTTCATGCTTTTTTTTCTTCTCTCTTAATTGTTTTTTTTTTCATTTTTTCTCTCTATTTTTTTCCTTCTCTCTCGACCATTTTTTTTGCCTTTTTTTGCATCTCTCTACCACGGCCACACCTTTTTTCCCTCATTTCTCTTTGTCATGGTAGTGAGTCACCAATTTAAATTCCGAGCTACGCCAGTGGGGCGCATGCGAGCGCGCTAGAAAGGGGTTGTAGCTCACTCTCGCATTGTAGGCAACAATGCTTAGGGTTTTTCTGACAACGGGTAGCGATCCGAGATGATTTCCAGTGGGCGGGCAACAGGGTTTGGATTCACGACTCTGCTGCCAAGTGGAAATCTATGACAATGAATTCTTATCTTATTTCATAAAAGTCATTAGGCATAGATAGGGTACATGTTGCACATATGCCCCTATACTAATAACAAATACCGACATTTTCTAAATAATATGAGGCACTTTTATTTTTTTAATGTAAATCATTTAAGTTAATTATAGTGTGTATTATAATCATTTAAAAATTTAGATAAATCAGATTCCAAATATTAAATGAATTAAAACTTAAAAATCCTGGAATACAGACTTTGTTTAGCGTCATTTTATTAGATGATTTTGGCTTATGTGATCAAAATAAAGCCGTTTAACCAAATAGGGTTAAATCATGAACGACCTTCTACCTTATAAGGTGATTGATTGGGGTCTGGATTGCACATCCCGTCTTATGCCTTTTGGGATGTAAATAATTTTGGCCCGAATAGCACGGTCTTATAAGAGTGTAAATAACTACGTTTTTTTTGTTAATGAAAATTTGGCCGAATAATAAAAATGTTATTTTAGGAACTCTATTAAAAAATAAGTCTCACAATGCTTTTAAAATCATATACTGATTACTCTAAAATGCTAAACTAATATTTAAATATAAAATTAAATAAATATAAAAATCATAAGTACTCTCTCAATGCTTTTAAAAATTGTGCTTTTTGATGGAATCCCATTTATCCTTTGGAGGAAGAACAGTGCTAATAAATCTGTCCTTACACATTTGGCTGTGTACTATATTTCCACATATAAATAAAACTCAAAAGAAAGTACTACAGAAGATAAAACAAATTCTAGGGCACTTTCTATTGGGAGGCAAACAAGAGGGACAAAAGAAAATTCCCTAGGTAGCATGTGATCAAGTCTGTCAAGTTAGAGAAGATGGAGGACTTGGGATCATAGATATAGAAAGCTTCAATATTGCACTCCTTTCAAACTGGACATGGAGACTGATCAAGACAGATAACAGTTTGGGTCAGATTATTTTAGAAAACAAATATGGCTCCTTGTTATGAATTATACATGATGAAGCAGCAAGACAACCACAAAGTTGTAGGTCAATATGGTGGAAGTGTAAGGTCAGATTAGCAAAAGAAGCTGGTGGTTTAGAGAAAAAAATCATAAATACCATAGGAAATGGTACAGATACATACTTTTAGGAAGATCAATGGACTGGAAATTATAGGTTGTGTGACAAATTCCAAGGGCTCTGTCGCATAACTGAAGACAAGTTCAAAATAATAAACCATCTTTGCCATTACAATGAAGAAGGAAGCATGACATGGAATTTCAATTGGAGAAGAGGATTTCTTACAAGCGAAGAACCAGATGTTTAGCAACTGATGGAAATACTGGACAACAACCAACAGGATTACTGGAAGTGGAGCATAGGCTCACAACAAAATCACACAGTCAAAATAGGTTATCATGAAATTAGACAATCTACAGGGCGCATAACACATGATCATCAAAATGCAGCAAAGCTATGGTGCACCATATCTCCCGTAAAGGCCACTACATTCTGTTGGAGGATGATATAGAACAAAATTTCTACAATTAATAATCCAATCAAAAGAGGAATCACAATAACAGGACATAATGCATGTGTATTATGTGATAATGCACATGAAAATGTTGAACACTTATTCTTTACCATAATGCACATGAAAATGTTTAACACTTATTCTTTACTTGTCTTTTTGTAGATATAATCTTTAAGATCTGCTAAAAACGGTTCGATCTGTGTATGGTCGTGCCTAGGGAGCCATACAATCATCTAGAAGCTCTCATATGGTAATGGACTACAAAAGAACAGGAGGAGCTTTCCGGAAGATGTGGTGGATAATTATAGTATGAAATATATGGCTTGAACGAAATAGAAGAAAATTTGAGCAAACTAAATTGGAGCATAGAGAACTAAAAGAAAAAAATTTAGATGGCCCTTTGGACCTCAACAAATGATACTGATTAATTGAAAGGGGATATAACATTCAAAATTGGTTGAGACACCCGCAGTATTGCCCAAAACATGGATAGCAAAAACCAATTGGAGGTCTATTTAAAGCTTCAGTCAAGAATGCAAGCAAAAAGGGAGAATCACAACAACTAATGAGAGACAGTCCCAAAAATTGGACAACATCACATGATAGGATTGCAAAGGCGAAACAATATAAAGGAAGCAAACCCATTGTAACAAGATAGGATTATGGAATCAGAAGATACCATTCAACATTGTAGCTTTTGCACAGCAAATCCCTGAATACTGCACATCAAGATTCTTCCGAGTATGAGAAGCTATCGCAAATACAATGATCAACGACCTAACCATTGCAATTCAGAGGCAACTTGGGCAAAACAGAGACGGAAATACCTGCTGCTTTTTTGGGAATTCAGAATTTCAAGTCATCATTCAAAATCTCAAATGGAATTCAAAGATAAAAGCTTCTGTGTGTTTTTGCGCGGACAGACGACAACCATTCAGCACAAAGCGCGCGTCATAGAGGACAAAACTAAAAAATCAAGTGCGGAGCGATTTTGGCATGCTGCTGATTTTTCTTTTCTTTTGATCTATTTTTGTGTACATATTAGTTTTTAGCACAATTGTGCCATTTTAATAAAAGATTAAGATTTTCCTTTAAAAAAATGTTATTCTTATTTCAGTTGCTATAAATAATATAGATTCACTATGTTTTCTTTGAATTGTTGAATCAAATTGTTTCTCGTCAAAAATTGATGAAAGCAGTTACTTTTTTATATAATTTTTTTTAATTATTAACGATTTATTAAATTACATTTCATTCTATATGTATAATTGATTTGATTATCGTTGAAAGAGGATTTAACATCAAAGAATTGAATGAGATATTCTAAGTAATTTTTTGGTATGTGATTGCTTAATGATATAAATTTAACGCAGGGATTTTGCCACAAAATGATGTAGATTTACACTGGCGTGATTTAAGTATAACAATGTCATACCATATATCAGAGGGAGAAGTAAGAAGTGGTCTTTATGTCAGTAAAGAAAGCGGGCAACACTAGGAGCAGTTGTGACCTGCTTCTATCCATGTGGAAAGCTGCTTACAACCAGCAAGCAGGGGCACTCTTGGTCTAAATTTGCTACTCATCCAACTCCGGACTAACCACTGGACTTGCATCTTATCCAAGGGAGTACTCTCAACCTTCTTGTCTTCTTGATCATCTCATTGCATTCTTGTGCACTCAGGGGCAGGTTAGGTCGCCTCCTGGAGTCTCGCGGTTCTACAAGGCTTACCGGTGACAATCATCTTGTTGCACAACGGAAGAACCCTTCGAGCAGTTGTGGTGTATGGTAACACCTCACACCACCCCCTCACACACTCACCTCACTCACTCCATACCCCTGTTCCCACCCTATCTTTCGATATTTCCATAATTTTGGTGACCAGATGAAACAAGAACTAGTTTCTGCTTTGAACATCTTATTGCATTGTAGTGTCCATCCGGTGCAGGTTAGGTTTTGAAACAAATGGTGGCCACCTTCTCCTGCAGATGGCTCATGGTGTCTGTTTTTTGAAGAATACTCAGTCTCTATGACATGCCTCCAGTCGATCCTATTGTACCTTTTGAACTCTACGGGTACTTTTCGAAGAAGGCAGTTTGAAGTGGAAGATTCTGTTCAAAGAAACTGCGCTCCCACATGCTAGTTAATTTGATGCAATACATGTGGGTAGGATCGATTCAGTGGCTACTATACACATCATAACCTGAGGCTAGCTTTGCATAATCACTAGGGCAAGGAGTTCGCTAAGTGGCCACTGTGGACCAGGGCGGTAACTAATTGGTCAGGGGCATAGAGTTCTATCACTGTAATGCTTGCTATATATATATATAAATTTGGCCTTTCAAAAAAAAATTGATAATTTAGTTGTAGAATTACAAAATTAGTGTGCTTTCTCATGAGCGTTTTCAAGGTTTGTCAGATATTTTTGAATTATGCAGAACATTGACTGAGACAAATAAGGCGCACGACTACCATTTGGTTAATAAATTGATTTGCCTTGTCTTGACACTTCATGTTACTACTGCAGCAATAGAGCGTGCATTTTCAGCTATGAAGCGTATCAAAAGTGTTCTTCGCAATAAAATGAAACATAAATATCTTTCAGATTTGATGATTATTTATATTGAACGAGGAGTTTTTATAGTCATTGATTCTAATTTTGTTAATAATTAATTTTTATTGCAAGAGTGATCGTCAAACGAAATAGGTAGATATTTTGGTTGTTGAATCTAATATATATATATATATATATTGTTAATAAATCTAATTTTGTGGTATATTAAATAGTTTAACTTTTTTTTTATCATTGTTTGAGTTGATAAAATTATTATTTTTTCATGACTATTGAGAAAATAAATTATTTTGTTATTTTATAAAAAAAATTATATACCCCATAAAAAAAATTGAGCACCTTAATTTTTTTTTCATGGACCCACCTTTGAGTTAATAGTCTATTGAAAGAGAGAGAACACATTTGAAGTGCAACTCAATTTTCTCTCATTTTCTTCCTTCATTTTTCTCTCTGTGAATCCCTGGTTTTCTTTTTTGGTTCTTGAGAAATTGTCTCCGTAATTGTTTCTGAAATTAGACCATCTATTATCGCCAAAGTGTGTGGCTCAGTTGCGTTTCTAAGACACGTTTGTAGGGCAGATTATGAAGGAGAAAGGTTGAGCCATTTGTGGGGATTGTATTATTGTAATTAGATAGAAGATTATTGCACCAGAAGCATAACTTTTAAATATTATAGAGCAAATGAAAGTTCGTGACCGTAGAAATATCAAAATGATCAGAAGTCAGGCGAGGATAAATGAAAAAAGACATAAAGAATATGGTTCTCAAGAATACTAATTCATGGCTAATGCATAACCAAAATTCTTGATTATGTACTAAGTTCAGATAGACCGTGATGATTGTAAATATTTTTTGAAGGGCGAAAGCCGTAATAATATAATTAATTTTTTCAATAAAAAAATGAAGGTGAAAAAAATGTGAAGAGCAATATGACATTGTGTTCTTTCGAGAAAATGGAAAATACAAAATACAATCCGTTTTGAGAAAGATAAAATTCTACTGAGGACAGTTTTTTACCACTTTTTTTTAGATTATTTTTTTTTATTCTCCTTTTTTTCCAAATCATTTCAAAAACAGTGTTTTAAAACTCCACTTCTACTTCTACTTCTTTTTTTTACAGCCAAAACTCCTTTTTTTTCAGAAGTAGGTAGCAGACTATTTTTTTTTTTTTACTTCTACTTTTAATGACAATTTCATAAATAAATTAAAGTTATTTTACCAAATTTAACTACAAATACTATTGAATAACTTACAAACTTTGATTGCAAGTACTATGTCAATAACTTTTTCAATTTTTTCATAGTTTTATCAAACACTCAAATAATACAAAATTAAAAAAAAAAGTAGAATAAAAAAGAGAAATAAAAGGAGAAAATCAATATGAATACAAAACAGGCTGCGAAAAGTGTAGTAGATTATTGGATTGGATCAAAGCCAATACTTGGTCTTGGATTACCAACTACTACAAAATGAACTCAAAGTTTAGCCTGAGACAATGCTTTAGATTTATTTTTGATGATGCCGGCTAAGGCCCACTTTTTGAGAAAAATAGTTTCCTACATTCCACTGATAACATTACAACTACGTGATAGTTGCTCTTATGAATGAATGTTATAGAAGACATGCAGCAATTTTTTCTTTTGTTTCGGCTACCCTATTTCTCGATAACCCCAGACAATAAGAACAGAAACTCAAATCGAAAGTCAAACACCTAAATTAATGGATTTAGATTTATAAAAAAATATCCAATGTGTCCGCAAGGGTGGATCTGGGGGCCAATGCCCCATGGCCCGCCTTGCCCCTGGGTTGTCCCCGGGAGCCAAACCCTGCTGTTCTCCTCCACCCAATTTTCGTTATACCCAAAAAAAAAATTGGCCCGTTCTAAAATTTTTCTCACCTAACAATTTTTTTGGCCCTCCTAAATTTTGGGTTAGATTCAATAGCGGAGGGAGGGGTGGCCAGGTCAGGCCCTCCTCTTGGGCCTTATTTTTTAAGCCCTCCTCCCGGACCTTATTTTTTAAACCCATATCCAAGGCCCATCCAACAAAAAAAATTATGAAAAAATATCATGTTTCCAGGTGTATTCAGAAAATGAAATATTTAGATATTTTTATTATAAAATTATATATATTTTATTAATTATTTTTATTGAAAGTTAACTGTGCAATATATTAAATGGTTAAATTTTTATTTTCTTTATCATCATTTGAACTGATAATTTTTTTTTTTTTATGAATATTGATAAATCATTTTGTCACTCCCACCCACCCCAAACAAATACATTATCCCCTAAAAAAATTATTTCCGACTCCTACATATTCTTTTATGCACCCGGAGAATTTTTTTTTGCTAACAATAAAAACTTTTCCTAGATCCATCCTTGGATTGATTAATCATTGGTGTTCACCCAGACCCATTGTCCTGTAGTATAGAAAGAATCCAATTATTTGACAATCAAATTAATTCTACACGGAGGAAAATTAAATCTCCAAAGTTCAACTCATATCTCTCAATCGTGGCAACTGTCACAGATGGCAATTCTCATTTTTCAACTTTTGAAATTCCTATTTTTCGTCCATTCCATCTAAATTCATATGGAAGTGGAAAAAACATTGCACATAAAAATGGGTTGGAGATATTGACACGATGCTTCATTATTTGCAAGTGGAATGAATGTTGTGCTTCTCCTACTTTGTTCCTATTTCACTTTACTTTCGGTTCACATGTAATATGTATTGAAGAGAAACCAAAAGAGAGACTCAAAGAGGCCGACATGGAAGGACATAAGAAGACTTGAGGTCAAGTGAAAAAGGTCCACTTTACAATACCACGGGAAGCGCATTAAGACAATAAATGGTCCCAATGGTGCAAAGGTTTGAAAGTTTGGAAACAAAACAAGAAACATGAGATGAGGGAGTACCCGGAGGCCAATCAGGGTTTGACACGAAGGAGGGAAATGATATAGCTCACGAATTTGATAAGAATGGTGGACCCTACGTATTTAACATCAAATAGATGGTTGTGGTTGATGTTTAACACTAAATGGACCACCATTCTTGTAATTTTCTTGTTAAAAATTCTTGCACTATATCATTTTCTCATGAAGGAATAGGTGATTAAACTCTAGAGGAAAAAAAATATTTGAAACATGCTTAAAATAGCTTCACATAAGAAATTAAAAAAAAAATTGTTAAAACCTTGAACCTTCTTTAGCTTAACAATAAGAAGCATAAACAAGAGTTAGAGCTTTAGACCTATCAAAATAATGGCAAACGGGCGATGGCACGACATGTCTAAAAATCTACAAAGAAATCGGTAAAGCCCCGTTCACATGAAGTGTAAAACTCG
Source organism: Pinguicula moranensis (assembly GCA_028565015.1). Classification (NCBI taxonomy): domain Eukaryota; kingdom Viridiplantae; phylum Streptophyta; class Magnoliopsida; order Lamiales; family Lentibulariaceae; genus Pinguicula; species Pinguicula moranensis. Next base: position 1,647 of record JAOWBN010007073.1, on the reverse strand, counting down.
AGCCTTTAGGGGTTAACCCCTAACCTCTTGCGTCAAATGAGAATTTGAACCCTATACCTCGAGACTTCTGTCCAACTCCTTCTGCAGTACCCCAACTTTGGGGTTAAAAATAAACTCTCCTTAAAATAGAAAGGAGAAGCTGAAACACCCGTAGAATTAAGGTTTGATACGTAGCCTAAGTCATGCATTGAGATAATAAAGACAAATTTGTTCATTTTTATAAGACTATCCCTCTAAATTAAACATTTAACCATCAAATTTTACATGAAATAATTTAAATACAAACTTGTTCAAAGGAATAAATTTATCATTAACAATAGTTCGACGATAAAATATTTGAGGAAGTTTACTCTTCAAAATATTCAAGCAACAAAACAACAAAAAAGAAGGCGCACCAAACGAGAATATTCACGTTGAGAGTATCAAGTATCTCATTGTTCCAACTCATGTGGTGTATTGGTTTTTTTAATCTGCAAACTGTAATAAAATAGTAATTGAAAATTACCTCTGTTTCTGTTGCCAACTAAAAAAATGTAATTATAAACCCCTTAATCCCACCAATAATAATACACATTAAAAAGTGGTCCATTCCCAGTAATCAAGTCAAGTCAATCCCCATAGCTTTGGGAATATGGACAAGTGCAATAAATCAACATGACTCAGAGAGAAGCGAAAGGGTTGAATCCAAGAAATTTCCCCCCTATGGCCCTATTCCCTTCCCCACCCCACCCCCCATTCACACCATAGAAGACGATATCAGAAACAGAAGCAATGAAAAAAAAATCCAAGAAATTAAATTGATTCCAAAAGTCTATATAAACATTACCGGAGCAAACAGAAATACAGAACCGAAACATCTTAGATAAAGATGGGTGAAGCAGACGAACCTCAAGTAAGCTTTGATGATGACGGACACCAGAGAAAGGTGTCATGGGCGAAGCTAAGCCGTCTAGACTCCCTGAACATGGAGGCCGGAAATATTTCGGCCAAGCCAAACCATCACGCTTCTAAGGAGGTAATATTTTCCCTTTGATCACCAAAAGTAATCAAAATCAACTCTGGACTGGATCTAACCATTGGTTTTTTGAAACTAACTTCCATAGGTGAGTTGGCAGAGGACCCTGAATCTGGCCTTCCAGTGCGTTGGAATCATATATGGAGACATAGGAACTTCACCTCTGTACGTGTACTCCAGCACTTTCACAGAAGGGATTAAGCACAAAGAAGACATCCTTGGCGTGCTGTCCCTCATCATCTACACCATAATCTTGATCCCCTTGATCAAATACGTCTTTATAGTCCTATCCGCTAATGACAATGGAGATGGTACTTCTGAAATTCCAACTTCCCCTTTGGTTTATTTTACCGAGTTCTTTTTCAGGAAGTGACCCTTTCTAAATTTCCATCATCAGGAGGAACATTTGCATTGTATTCCTTGTTTTGCCGGTATGCAAAGGTGGGACTCATTCCAAATGATCAGCCAGAGGATAGAGAACTATCCAACTACAGGCTCGACGTGCCATCGGACCATCTCGGGCGCTCGGAGAAGATCAAAGAGAAGCTTGAGTCCAGCAAAGTTGCCAAACTCGTGCTTTTTCTGGTTACAATATTGGGAACTTCAATGGTCATGGGGGACGGCGTTCTCAC
>JAOWBN010007062.1:0-11136 GCA_028565015.1 Pinguicula moranensis | reverse complement strand
CCAAACGCCGGATAAACCTGGTTTACCAGATGTAAACCAGGTTTATCCGCCTACAAACCGGGTACCAAACGGACCCTTAATAGATAAAGCATTGTGTCCTTATAACTTCACAAGTAGCTCAATAATTAAATATTATATACACAAACAGCCTTTTGCTTTCTCTTTTTTCAACTGCATCATAAAGCACTATGGTGGATTCCTTCGAATTTTACATCGACAAAGGTATGCCAGTATCCTTCTAAACAGATGAATTCATGAATAAAAATAAAAAGAAGACAAATTAGTAGAAAAATCAGGACTACTATATTCACCTCAAATTTGATGATTTTAGTCTTCATTAGCTCCAGAGACTGCCTCAGCTTTTTTTTTTTTTTGAAATTAATGCATTAGAAAAAAGTCACCCTCGCAGGTGCCAAAATATCCAGATACAAAGAACCAGTCTTATGGCCCGATGAGGCAGCTAGTCCCTCTAGGCCGCCTACTTATTACATAAAACTGACATTTAAGAGAATCTAAGGCTTGGAAAGCCCCATTTCTCAGTCCGGATCATGCCCTTGTTGGCTTTGGGTACCTCCTGGACATGCCGATAATTTTTGTTTCCTCCGCTTGCCCCTTGTTTGGCCAGGAAATCCGCTATGCCATTACCTTCACGGTATTGGTGTTGTGCTTGGACTCTCAATCCCTTCATGCTTTCCCTTTAGCTCTTTCCAGGCGCCACACAACCTCCAAGCTTCACACCTATCTGCTTGAATCCAGTTTGACAGAAGGAGGGAATTTGTTTCTAATATCACATTGTGCCATCCTTTTGCTTTGCATATGTTGAGCCCCTGAATAGCAGCTCTCAGCTCTGCTTCGTTATTAGTCATTTGCCCTAAGAAGACCGAAAAAGCAACAACGCAGTCTCCTTGAAAATTCCTAATGATTCCTCCAGCACCGGAGTTCCCAGGGTTCCCTTGACTACTTCCATCTGTATTAAGCTTTATCCATCCTATAGGCGGCCTTCTCCTGTTGACAATTTTGATATTGTTCTTGACTTTCCACTTCACCTGAATATTCAGATGTCGCAACAGTGGGCCATCATGAACCTGCATACAGAATTTAGCATCAGCAGCATCAATAATCCTTGCAATATGCATTTTAAATTCCCTCCAGATTTGTTCAATGTCCAGCTTTTTCCCTTCAAATCTTGCCTTGCACCTGCAATTCCACAAGCACCAAGTTAGAATGGGAGGAATGACTGAAGACACGAAACCACTTAACCTGTTTTTTCTTGTCATTCTTTGCCACTGCTTAATCCTCTCTTTCCATGAATTCAGGTTACTGAAAGATCTCCTGATAAGAAATGCTGCTCTGCGCCACATTTCCTTGGCTAAAGGACTATCAGACAGCACGTGGTCTGTAGTTTCTTGTGCTCTGTTGTAACAACAATTACATGCTGATGCCAGATTCACTCCTTTCTTGGCTACATGCTCATCAGTGGAGAGACAACTATGCCAAGCCCTCCAGGCACATACTGTCATCTTTTAGGGAATCTTGTTGTTCCAAAGTAGTTTTGCCTCCCTGATTTCTTTACCTTTTTCTCTGATTACCTCCCCGGCTGATCTAAGGGAGAACTCACCATTCTCTTCTTGAGTCCAAATAGTCCGGTCCTTTGTGCCAGGTAAATCAGGAACTTTAAGCCTGCTGATTTCTTCAGCAATCTCATCCCCAACCATTTGACTCACCTCTTCTTTTTTCCACTGACCATCAGTTATAAAATCTGCTACCTTTGCATCTTTATTAGTAATGAGTTGAACTCTTCCTGCAAGAAAACCACCTGCTAGCCACTTGTCCCACCAGAAACTTGAGTTCCCCCCTCTTAGCATAACTTGAATGTGCTCAAGAACCTCAGCTCTCATGGATAGAGCATATCTCCAGAAGCGACCATCCCCTTCTTTGGGCTGTCTTTCAAAGAAGTGTTCCTTTTTACAGCATTTAGCTTTAATGAATCTCACAAGTAGGTTGTCCTCTGTGGCCAGCTTATAGCACAATCTCATGCCTAATGCCTTTTGGACCTCTGCCACATCCCTAATCCCTAACCCTCCTTCAGCTTGAGGTTTACAGAGGGCTGACCACCTCTTCCAATGGGTTTTGGCCTTGCCTTCTTTGCTACCCCAGAAAAAATCTGCTAATATCCTCCTCAACTCTTTCAGCACACTTTGAGGAAGCTTCATTACTGCCATAATGTGCATTGGCAGCCCCCCCATCACATGTTTTATCAATGTGAGTCTTCCCCCTTGTGAGAGTAATCTTCCTTTCCACCCTGCTAGTTTCCTCCTGAACTTTCCCAAGAGTGGCTCTAGTATTTGCCTAGTTAATCTTCCAGTATGCAGAGGTACCCCCAGGTAGATCATGGGGAAATTCCCTTCTACAAATCCTGTAAGGCGGAGGAGACATCTCTTTCTAACTACTCCAATATCCAAGGACATGTAAATTGCTGATTTCTCTTTACAAATTTCTTGCCCTGACCATTTGCAGAATGTGTCTAGAACTTTCATTGTTGCTCTGATGGATCCAACATCCCCTCTAGAAAAAAATAGGATGTCGTCAGCATACATTAAGTGGGTGACTGCTGGGGCACCAGGTGGATGCTGAAACCTACCTATTCTGCCATTCTCACACTCTTTTAGCAGCAACCTGGACAATGCATCTTGCATTAAGATGAATAAGTATGGTGATAGGGGATCACCTTGGCGCAACCCCCTCTTTGCCTCATAGTAACCCATCAAAACACCATTCATCTGAATTGAGAAAAACTGATCCTTGACACACCTCATTATCAGATTTATGGAATTCCTGTCAAATCCCTTACCTTTCAGAACATGCTCCAAGAAACTCCATGACACCCTATCATAAGCTTTTGCCATATCCAACTTAATAATCACATTACCTCCTCTTTGCTTCCTGTTAAGTGACTGAGTCATCTCTTGGGCTAAGATAATATTATCAAAGATACTTCTATTAGATAGAAAAGTGCCCTGCTCCTCAGAAATAAGATTACTCATGGATTTCTTCAACCTTTGGGCTACTACTTTTGCTATCACCTTGTAGGCAACAGTGCATAAACTAATAAACTAATCTGGAGTGTTTGTTAAATACCTGATTTTGTGACTAATCTGGAGTGTTCGTTACATACCTGATCTTGCGGACGATATTAAGTAGTCGAAAGTACCTGATCTCAACCCTCCATTTGTCCCCTCATTCAACAGCTCGCATTAAATCAAAGCAAGATCTAATCCTGGCCATTAATGCTGAAGATCGAACGACAGAAGACGAATCGTCCCAAACACGCTACTTCACCCTCATATTTCACTCGACAGAAACATACTTTCTCTCTCACTCTTCTCACGAACTCTCAAAAAAAATCCTCCCCATCTCCCATCTGATTTTAGCTAGAATCCTTCAATTCTTTTGTTAGACTACAACTTCTTGTTTAGCTTGTTCATTAGATCATACGTGACATATTTGTCACTCGTTTGTTCATTGAAACAGCCGGATTTGTGGTGATCGTCGTAGAAGTGTTTGTGAAGTTGTACTCGGTATAATTTTGAGGGATTTCGCTCTGGTGATCAATAAAACTAGCAGCGAGCATTCGAATTCGGAGAATTCGAACTACGAGACTTACATTTGGTATTTTTACTTCACTTTTATTCTTGTTCTTGATTATTTTTGTTTAAATCTATCAAGAAGTTATTAACAATCTCATTAAGTGTGCATAGAATCTATCCCGAATTTCCAACAAGGGGTATCTGTCAGTATGCTTTTAAGAAACAGAAATGAAAACTTCAGACTAGTTTACCTTGAAACTCCCTTCAATCAGAGGACATTGCTCAACAAGTGTCTGAACCTGCACACGGTCGCTTTCAAGAACACTTGGATTATGATGGTTTATATCCACCATGGTCGAACTGCCTCCAGAGCTTTCATCCGTTTCATCGGACTTCTGCAGTTCTCTGTAAAACAGCTTCAATGCATCCACAGTCGACAGGGAATGCATCAATTTAACCAGGAGCTGAAACTCGTTTCTTGTTTCCTCTTTATCGACCATCTTTTCTAGTAATCCACTTAGGCAGGTTGCAACACTAGATAGGTCCCAGAGCGATCAGAAATGTAATATGATTAATCAGCTAATATGTAATGAACTGTGAATACCGGTAAGAAAGGATAGGTTAACGAGATCATATTATCCACATATTTACCTAGTTATTCCTTGGACAAGACCCCAGTTATACCCACTAAACACTTACTCTTTGAAGCCAGTATTGAAACCCTCTTGTGCAACAGCTTCCTTTCCAGCAATGAGACCGTCACGGTAGCCTATCTAGCTCCATAAGAATCAGACGACATGCTAAGAGAACAAGCAAGGAAATACGAGAAGAATGCCACATATCTACATCAAGAATCAGACAGCAATAAGATATCATTTCCAGGAATACCGTGTGGAATTGGTCATGCCTTCTCTGCCACTCTCTGTCCATATCAGATGTTTTAGTTGATTTTGCAATGGTCTCTTCTTCACCAGAAGATCCATCATCATACCACGGATCAGCCAGATCATTTTCTGCCACCAAAGTAAAGGTCAACTGTTAAAGTTGAGAGAGGCAGATTGCAGAACCGTCGATAACATAAGAGAAAGTTAGATCATTGAAGGAGTAAATATGCTTTTTGAAAAGTCTAGAACGAACTGCAATCGACTACAACACTGTTTTTATTATCTACAATGTGCAGTATCAAATAGGGACACAAGAGGAACATATAAATGACTAGAAAGGCACAAACCAGGCAGAGTGTTGGATAGTTGGGCAGCAATCTCTCTTCTATGATCCACAACAATTGATGAGTCAAGGATTTTTGAATAGAGCTCATTGGAAATACCTTGCTTCATCTGCGGATCAATGATAATATGCATGAACTACTTCCCGAACTAATATGAAGGAAATACATTCCAGAACTTGACTATATCAACGAACAACATAGAAAGTACTAACGAAAAACATGTCTTGACATGCTGGCAATCATCTGCCTCATAAACTCATCAGAAGTTCAAGATCAGTTAATTTCTCTTGGTCACTCATTTCAAACATGATTCTCCCTTTCCATCTATAGACAACAATAATCCAGTAAGTTAGTGAAAGAGATTCATGACAATTGACACGCATATCACCTATACTTGTCAGGCACATTTCTCACAAATAAATTAAACCCAACAAAACAATATCCCTTCCGACATAAACGCTTAAACATCATATCTCACCAAATACCTTCCATTAATTTAATTATCCGTCAAGGGAGAATAATTAGCTAAGATAAATGAAGAAAAAGAGAAAAGCAGATACCTTTACGTCCTTCCAATCCAAATAACGATGAAAACTCAAAAGCCCGATTCTTCAAGCGCAAATCTGGCAATTTCCGCCGCAAGCGTAGCCCCAATGACACGACCCGGAGGTTAAACACACATCGTTCTGTCGTCGTGGGAAACTTTGGCCCTACGGGTTACCGAACATTTTCTAAACACTCACAACATTGATTAAAAGAATCCAATATTTACACAGCGCACTTTGCCAAGTGTTGACAGAATCCAAACCAGATGTCAAAAATTAGCTAGACTTAATGCAGCCCCCTCCTTCTTTTTCCCATTGTTTTCCAAAAGCTGTAACAACCTTTTTAAAAGTAATTCAATTGTGGTTACCTAATCCTTGGCTTTACTTCCAGTATTAATTACACTGGAAATTGGGATAGGCTTATAAAAACCACGAAAATCCTGCAACAAGCAGTGCACATTTTACACACTAAAAAGCAGGCAGCAAAGGAATCATCAGACATCAACGTCACAAACATGTCAACCGTTGCTTTCCCGGAGAACCATTCTCCTGTTGAAGATGCACAAGCCATGAGAAAGGCTTGCCAAGGTAAATAAATCACACTCCTTTCTCAATGTAACATTTTGCAAAGCTGAGGTTAGAGTAGGATGGATCCAAAAATTTTATTCAAGAGCCCAAGTTTTTTTATAGGGGTTGTCACTTGTCACAAGCTTCAAAAAGAGCTATAAAATTTTCATACAAAAATATATATAAACCCACTACTGGATAAGAAACCTACTTGATTGAATAGTAGGATTGGGTACCGATGAGAAGGCTATCATATCCCTACTTGGGAGGAGAAATGCTACACAACGAAAGCAGATAAGAGAGGAATATCAAAATTTGTTCAAAGAGGATCTTGTCAAGCGTCTGGAGCATGAGCTAAAGGGAGATTTTGAGGTGAATTTAATTCTACTTGTCTATTATATCAAGATCATGTTAATTAATTAAATTGCAGTCAATCACGTTATTGAATTGGTTACAGAGAGCTGTGTACCGTTGGATCTTGGATCCAGAAGATCGAGATGCTGTTCTTTTGAAAGTCGCCATAACCAAGAAGCCCGTGGATTATCGAGTCCTTGTTGAAATTGCTTGTAGTCAGCTGCCAGAAGAGCTTTTGGGGACGAAACGCGCGTATCAGAGCCGTTACAAATGCTCAGTGGAAGAGGATCTGGCACATCAGACCAAAGGGGAGATGCGAAAGGTAAGATTCAGGGACGGGGTTACTGATTTTGTTCATTTTAAAAATTATATTTACTCATAACTCCTCTGGTTCTTCTCCAGCTCTTGGTTGGGCTTGTGAGCACTTACAGGTACAGAGGTGATGAGATCAATGGAAAGCTTGCAGCTATGGATGCTGATGTTCTTTACAATGCCATCAAAGGAAAGAATTTTCAGGATGATGAAGTTATCAGAATCATAACGACAAGAAGCAAACCACAATTTTTGGCTACTTTCAATCGATACAGAGACGATCACGACTCTTCAATCACAAAGGTAGAAATATCATCGAACCCTAAAAAATGATTTATTTTAAAACTTACCTCTGTCTCCTGAATAAAAAAATGTTTTTATTCAGCATCTTAAAGATGTGCCATCTGGTGACTATTTATCTGCCTTAGATATCGCCATGGTGAAATGATATACCGCACCGCTTTCTTGCACAACTTTCACACAAATCTGATGCCACGTCAGATCCAGTAGGCCCCAAAGTGTTAAACACAGCACTCCATTGGTTCAACCGGTTGACGTGGCAATTGTTGTGTGAAAGTTGTGCTAAAAAAACGGTGCGGTGTATCATCTCTCATCGCCATGCGATGCCTCACTGACCACCAAAAATATTTCGAGAAGGTATCTAATTATCTCTCTCTTTTTTTATATAAGCGAACCCACACGCACACATTCTATCCTATCCACAGGATTTATCTCGTTTTGCACCATGTAAAAAATAGATACTTCGTGTCTCCATCGATGGTGGAGGTTCCGACAAGGAATCGCTGACTCGCGTGGTGGTGACTCGCGCGGAGAAGGACTTGTTGCATATCAAGGAGCTTTTCTACCGTCGTAAGAGCGTGCATCTCGGCCATGCAGTGGCCAATGTCACCGCCGGCGATTACAAGGACTTTCTCGTCACTCTTATCGGGAATTAAATCAAGGGTAATGTGGAGAGTGCCACTACTAAGTTTATGTGTTTGATAATAATTTTGCCATGGGACGCCATAGCCCTTGATCTATTTAAATACAGACACAGTCGGTTTTGTTTCACTTGTGTCTTGAATTCCCATTTTTATTTATATTTTGTTTTCTCTCATTTTTGCGGATATCAGTGTTGAAACGGTTACAAAAAAATATGTTATTGTTTCAACATACAAAAAATTACCACATAAGTATAGAAAAATTCGTTAGATAGTAAAATCCATAGTGGAAAAATGTTTTTCATGAATCGAATCATGTGGCAAGCAACCTGAAGAGCGTATGATCTTAATTTCCATGTTTCTCACAATAACAATATATTTGGGCGGGGCTGGCGGGCATAGTCCCTACTAAGTTTATGTGTAAATTTAGGAGAAAAAAATATTTTATTTATTTATTTTTTTAACCCCTCTCACTATTGCACATCATGGTTCCAACTGATTTATATTTAGTGATCCGTACTTACTATTTATGGTTTGTTTTGTACCTCTAGTTTTTTTCTTCATTTTTCTTCTCCTTTTGTTTCTCCACCTCATTTTGAAGCTTTTGAATATTTGAAAAAAAAACTATGAAAAATAGAAACAATTATCGTTATAGTGTTTGCGGTCAAATTTTTTAAGATAAGTTTCATTTATTCACAAGATTGCTACTAGAAAGAGAAAAAAATAATTTCATACATACTTCATAAAAAATGAGTTGACTGAAAAAAAAAAAAAAAAAAAAGAGAGAGAGAGGGAATGAGAACAAGAAGTTTAGTTTTAACATAATAATATTGAAATAATTTGAAAAAAATAATAATATGATATTGTTAGAAGTACAAAACAGACTATTAACCATATCTCAAAGATGCATTTTTTTTTATGTATCCTATATTCTTAAGGGGTGAGGGGGATCTCAATGTTGAATTATTCCAAGACCATAGAATATTATTCAACTCAAGTAATTGGAACAAGACCAAATTGAAATTGACAAAACGAACATGCTCCTTTCCAAAGAAATAAATGTTCTCGTCAATCTCCTTTTGTGATCAAAGCAATCAAAAAATCTCTATAGTTTCCATTGGCAACCTTTTTAATCTTCTTCTGAAGTTCCACTCCATTCGTTTTATGGTATTCTTTTTCCACACCTTTCATATCAGTGTTTGCCTTTGTAGTGATGTGTTAGATTAATTAAGTTAATAAGTTTAATTTAATTAAATCTTAAACCCACTTAACCACAAGCCCGTCTAACTACCCAGTCCAATATCTATATAAAGGCTAGGTGCCTACAGAGATTGAGACGACTCTCACAACTCTCATGCGTTGAGAAACCAGAACATATAAGTTTTCTTTCGCTTGTTCCCAATCACCCTCGGGGAGGAGATCTGATTCGTGGAAATCAAAGGGACTTTTATAACCCCTTTCAACGTGATCAATTCATTCCAGGAGATTACGATCCCGAGACGCTTCCGCATCAAACAGGTACCGAATGCGATCCATTTGTATTCAGATTCGTTCGTACTCAGTTTTTTATTCGTTAGTTAGATCCGTTCTAATTAGCAGTTCTACAGAATGAATAACGTAAATCTGTGTTTTTGTTTTATTTTCGCACTAATCTTTGATCGTGTGTGTTATTTGATCCTAACAATGAGCATTCCGCGTCTTATCAGATTTTCCGGAGTAGGTATGTGGTTTTGGATGAGGGGCATAATGGTGCAGAGTATCATTTTCTTGAAGGACAAACATTTATTTATTTTTAATAAATATATTATTTATAGTTTGGTCCTTCAGAACCAGCTACTTAACAAGTGAGCTGAGGATGTCTTCCTTATACTGCCTGCGATTTCAGATAGAAATGGTGGGCGTACTGATCCAGTCCTCCAACGTGTAATCCGATTCCGTCCTTGGCTTTACCATCAGCCAGACCAAAGTATTTATATTTTTCAAACCAGACCTCCATTAAACTATTCCATGGGTTGAAATTGGTTGCAGGGTTTTCGTGTAGCGTCAGTTGTGTCCCAAGCCTAATGGGTCTGATAAAATGTTAAAGTTGCCATATGATACATAGATTGGGAATAAAAATATATGATAGTAACTCATATTCACTTATAAGTGTCCCGCATGCATATCTGCACTCGGGGCCATAGTCTAATGGGTAGGGTTTGATAAAGCTTGACACTCCATCTATCATTAGAGTATCTATTTACAAACCATATGATTATAAACTCTCCTTACCCAAAACAAAATTTGACATGTAAGGATGAAGTCGGTTAAATAAATAGGGCATGGCACAACACCCTTGGGGTGAATTGGCTCGATAATTTTTCATCCTAATGGATTGAAGTGGTCTTCTTGAATTTGGGCCAGAGTATTATGGCCCATGCAAAAGGTGAATTACTGTTCATTGTTTTGTAGTGTGGAGTGGAGTGGAGTGAAGTGAACCAAATCAAACCAAACCAACGGTTTATTTAGACAACGTGTACACACATATATATATATATATTATTATTTTTTTCAATTTAAACGAAGGACTATCCAATGTGAGGTTCGAAAATGTGATGGTATAATATTTTTTTTGATAATTAAATTTTCATTAAATAAAAAGGCCATTTAACCCTAATAATTTCTCGTATAGTATGGTATAACACCCAGTCCACATAGACAGAATTATAACCCACTCAAGTGGATGGAGCTTGCATATCAAGCACATTCATAATCTGATAGTTTTGAAATTTAAGATTGGGCATTGTAACACTCAGTACTTTTCAAGAAAGTACTTTGTTGGGGATTCGTACTATCGTGCTTACTTGCAAGTAGAGAAATGAACTTGTCTTGATTTTTTGAATAACGAAGCGGTGAATTCACCAAAATATTGCCCTCCCTTTTTTTCCCTCCTTTCTAAGCTACTATGTTATGGCATCAACATCCTACGCAATTCGTTCAGATCCCGATCCATCGACTGCATATGCGGACTCTAAGAATCCAATTCCGCCTAACTTCCCGACGCTACAACCGGAAGGACTATTAAACACATCAGAAGACTCTGAAGAATGGCTTTCGGTGACGGGTCGCTCTAAGATCCGTACATCACCAACTAAGGCGGCAACTACTCCTCCCGCAATGGCTACTGTCACAAAATCTCTTCCGCCGTATATCCGTAAACTCAGAGACAGCTCGATCTCGTTCCACTTCACGAACTTTCCCCCTTCGTGGAAACGTGAGGAGATGTGGCTGACCTTTTCATCTTACGGGCACGTTAGCGATATACATCTCCCCAGAAAAAAATTCCGCCATCACTGGAAGATTCGGATTTGTCCGATTTTTCAAACACTCGGTGAGACCGTTACTTACAGAGAAGCTCAACGCCATTTGGGTTGGTTCTTTTCAATTGAATGTGAGTAAAGCGCGGAGCTCAAGCACTCCCGAGTATTAGTTTAGTGTGACCTAGAGCATTGTGCTCTTGTTAGTTTCATGTATACTGGATGACTAATATCATCTTGTTCCTTGAGTTTCGATATTTATATTATGGATCATTTGGGTTGATGACTCAAATTGTGAAACTCCAT
>JAOWBN010007051.1:0-11137 GCA_028565015.1 Pinguicula moranensis | reverse complement strand
TCTGTGAAACATGATCACGCATTAATCCACATGCTAGTCGATTTAGTCATTAGTTGTTCCCTTGCTAATGACTTTTATGCTAGAGACTAATTTAGAATTTCATAAAATTATGGAGTTTCACAAATTGTGTCCTTAACCCAAATGATCCATAATATACATATACAAACCTCAAGGAACAAAATGATTTTCATTATCCAGTATACATGAAACTAACAAGAGCACAATGCTCTAGGTCACACTGTGACACTAAACTAACACCTTCAGCACTTATATTATGGAATCTAAATACATTAGAGAGTCTCCTCTCTGCGTTGCCGGCCTAAGGTCGCTTCTCCCACCTGAACATAGCTTAGAAGTTGGCAGGCCAAGAGGGAGAGGACATGCCTCTGAATGGTGGCTCAACCTGTTGGACACCTTGAAATCCAGCTGGTTCACAAACAACATCCTTCTGAAATTAGGAAATGGAAACCGCATAAGGCTATGGGCAGACATATGGGTGAATAATATGATCCTGGCATAGAGCTTCCCACGGCTGTTCAGAAAGGAACTAAACAAGGAAATCCTGGTCGTTGATGCAGGCACATGGATTGATGGTACTTGGACGTGGTGTTGGAGATGGAGGAGGCAGCTATACTCCACTGAGATTGCAGATCTGACTGAACTCTCAACTATTTTATTGAACATAACTACACAACCCAACAATCAAGACAAGTATATCTTCAAAAGGAATAAAGATAGAAACTACACTGTGAAAGATGCATACTGCTCCATTGTTTCACAACAGGTATTCTCTCATAGACACATATCACTCACTCAACACATATCTCTCATTCCGGCATGGTGTGGTCAGTTTGGAAAGATAGAAATAGATCACACATCTCTGGTACTACACCTCACATCCCACAGTTACTACATGACATCCAAATGCAAACCAAGTTGTGGCTTCAATCTAAGTGACATGTTAAATTGTTCCCTTATAGCTTTTCAGATTGGTTGCTGTCTCCACAAGCCTGCTTGAACCTTTGAGAAGTGCAACTACTAGTCAGAGATATGTGCATGTTTCTATCTAACATCTGTTGCTTGTCTTTGTTGTCATTACAGATTGATGCATAGCTTTAGGCTATCTTTGCAGGGCCTCAATCTAATGAAGATGTAGGACACACAGGCTGAGACCTATCAACCTATAATGTGGGATGGAGTAGTGACATGGTTAGTTCCAGCAGCTTTGCATGGGGGTTCTGCTCTGTCATCCTTGCAAGAGTATTCAGCAACGACTGCCCGAGGTGTGTTTGTTCCAGCCTGGAACTCTCTTTGGTTGTCATTAGTTTAGTCCCTTTGGAAAGCTAGAAATAGAGCCCAGTTATTGTCTACAGTACTCCATATCCATCAACTAATTCATGGCATTAATTGCAAGCCTGGTTCTGGATAAAAGCTAAGAAGCAACCAAAGTTTTTTCCCTTACGACTTTTCAGACTGGTTATTCCATCTTCGGGCTTGTCTAGCTCTTAATTCTTAATGTAGCTATCGGGCTGTCTTACCTGGTTCTCTTCATCATGGTACAGGTTAGGGTGCTTCCTTGCATGGAACCGCACGACCTTTATGAAGTGCTTTATGTTTCTTGAGCTTCCTAGTTATGTTGCTACTTCAATCTGGTACAAGTTAGGTACTGGAAGGGTAAATACACGGCAAGGTGTTTACAGAGCATTCCTTCTTGCTCTACCTATCTTATAGTATCATGCAACCTCTAAGACGTTTCCTTAAGCCTGGCACCAAGAACTAAGATGGAACAAGAATTAAGATGGTTCCTTCACATGTGGATCTAAGCAGGCTTGAAGCTGAAGCCGATCCACTGAAATAACTGGATAATATCCTCAGAAGAGTGTATAGCTTCACAACTATGATGATCATCCATAGTTGTTAGAAAAATAAAGTTCTTGATAAGACTGTTGTACTTTGGAAGCTACTACAACCAATGAGTCAGTCTCCCAGAAAACATCAAGGGTAGGCTACAGACAGGCTGAGGCAACATGTGATGAATTGAGCACGAAGGTAAAGAGATTAATGAGGTCAATCAGATATACGATGGGCAAATTGTGAAAGGTGGGTTGTGATAGGTTAAGCGACAATCAAATGACTACGATGCTATAAGGTTAACAAGTTGAGCAGTGTCAACTACTAAGGTAAAGACTCATTCTGACATACTTTGTATGGCTGCCCACATAGTTGAATGTCAGCAGATCAATGTTGCTATAGCCATTAAGTCGTTGCTTAGTGGTCTTTAGCAACGATCTCACGACTGTGACACTATACATTGTGCAGGCAGAGCTGGGTTTTCTGGTACTGTAAAGACTCCTGTAGCCATTACATGACAGCCTACATAGCTGACTGTCAATTGATCAATACTGTGGAATGTCGCCTACCTCATGTCATCCGGTGCAAGAAGATCTATGATCTGCGTACTTTTTGTTTGCATTTCTCTTATACTTTCTTATCTCTTGTAAGAAAGTTGTACATATTCTTCTATTAATGAAATCCGGAATAACAAAAAAAAATTATATTTCAATTTTATTTAAATTATTAATGTAATTAATCATCAATATAATTTAATTTATTTATAGTGATTTGAATCCTCAGATACTGTAGCATTTCCCTCTCCGAACATGGCGATTTCTGGCCTTCTTGTTTCCTCATTCCTTCTCACCGGTGTCCCCGTCGATCGAACCTTCTCTCACTGACCGCATCTACTCCCCTCCTCGGTGTCACCTCACATGCCCGGGGAGCGTCATCCTTACTCTGTTCTCCTGTCCTGATTTGCTCTGTTTCTTCAGTTTACCTGTAGCTAGAGATGTCCGCCTGGATCATACCTCCACACCAATTCAAGTTGATGAAGAGGGCTTCTATTAAAGCAAGTAAAGCCCCAGTTGTCGAATCTCAGCTGCATAGAAGTCAACTTTCTTTTCTTCCTTCCCTGAATCCGCGGTCTGTCTTTGATAGGTTGTGACCCAAAGTAATCTCACCAAGGCTGTCTGATCATGGGCAACAACCCGCTGTTCGTAGTTTCTTCCTAACAAACTTTTCGAAAGGGTGTGATAGAGACAGGCTGTATAGTGCACTGAAGTACAAGGGCTCAATTAAGAACTTTACAATTGCACGTAAGCTCAGTAATAGGGGTCTTCAGTTTGGATTTGGGGATTTTGCTGAAGTAGAGGACGTGGATCTCCTGTTGTTTAAGTTAAATAATACCTGGTTGGGGTCATACCATCTTCAGGCTAACTTAGCTAGATTTCCTAAACATACAACCAGGATTAAGCAATCTAGTACACTAGTTCCTTTGGGGCATGACATTGTACCTACTGTGTCTACCCAGAAGGTTGGCCCTTCCTTAGTCAAGATTCCTCTCTTACCTGGTGAACTTTGTCTCTCTTCTACTGTGGATCCTAATTCTTGGCTCAGTCATAGCTTTTAGGCTAATCTCAAACAACGCAACGGCTGTCGTGACCTTCAGAGGACACTTAAATCTACTGGATACTTAAATATAGTGGTTAGTCCTTTGGGGGCCTGGTTAGGCTTTGTTTTGGGAAGAGGAACCTTTAGATCTTTGCAACCTCATTGGCAAGAATAAAGAATGGCTTACTAATTGGGTTAATGACATCTCCCCATGGTCACCTCAACAACCTGGATGTAATAGATTGTGTAGGCTGTGTATCTACAGGTTGCCTCTACATGCTTGGTCTCAATCTAATCTAACTGCTATTGGAAACAAGATTGGAAATTTTATTAGCATTGAAGAAATTATGCTAGATAAATTGGATTAAGAGGCAACAAATATTACAGTTCAGGTCCCTCTTGGTGCTAAGACAGATAAGCTCTTGCACGTAAAGATTAATGGTAGTTCAGTCTCTTTAGAAATAGTTGAATATGTCAAGATGGATCCTGTTTGGTGTGATGATATGGTTTTATCTTCTGACATGGACTCAACAATCTCAGCTCGCTTCTCTATTGACAATTCCGATGAGTTATGATTTGATTTAGATAAGGATGCTTGTAAACTAAATACACAGGAGCCTCTTGCACCTGAATAGGATACTCACTCATATCAATTAGATTATAAGGATACTCAGTCACGAGCAAAAGGAATACAGCCTTGGAAGCCATCTAAGTTAAATTGGTGTCCCCCTTCCTTAGCTGAGCTGAAGGTTCTGGAGGATGAAACTGTAGATACTTCTATGTTGCCAATTATGTCTGAGGGTGTGTCTGGTTTACTTGATCAATTAGTGTTGGTTCCTGAGGAGCAAGGAAAGGATCTAGTAATTGAGGTTAATTCCAGGAGTAATAAAGAAGAAAAGCTTGCTACTCCAGTCAGGGTTGTTTCTACCCCGATTTTGGATGTTCTGACTTCTCCTACCCAGATGGAGACTACTCAAGCGCCCATATCTCCTACTGCATGTGAAGGAATGCTGACTGAGATCCCAGTGACTACGGAGGATTTTCCTCCCTTATACTATAATTAAGCTGAAGTTATAATTCCTTGCAGCTCAAAAAATCCTAGAGTGGCTAAATCGATGATTTTTAGGGGATGTGCTAAAACTAGAAGCCAAACTAGGAAGGAAGAGGATCCCTTAAGGGCTAAAAATTTAGCCATATTGGAGGATTGGCTAGGCCAATTAGGAGCTAACTCCTCTGTCAGACCCCCTCTACCAGACCCTCCTGAACACCACTATAGATTGAATCCTTTGCCTAGTAAGGAGGTGGATAGAATCATGTCTATTGGCTCTCAGTTTGGCATTCTATATGGTGATCATAAGGCTGATTTTCATGCTAGACTATAGGAAATGTCTAAAGATTATCATGCGGTGTCAAAGCAACATGCTCAAGTGTCATCCAACACTCCCAAATGGACTGAGATCCCACTGGTTCAATGAAAATCATAACATTCAACAGGGAATGGGGAGTCCTGAGAGGAAAAGACGAGTCAAACAGTTGATATGGAAGGAGAAGGCTGATTTTATTGGAATCCAGGAAACAAAATTAGCCATTATTGACTAGAAACTATGTACATACTTATGGTTTGATCTAGATTATGATTGGTGCTACTCTGGATCTGAGGGCTCATCTGGTGGGCTACTTTGTTTGTGGAATAAGAAAAAATTCCACAGAAGTTCCATGGTTGATGGAGAGGGTTTTCTGGGAATTATAGGCTTCTGGGAAGGTGAAACTTCACAGTCGCACATGTTCAATGTATATGGACCAGGCGAGTTGTCAAGGAAACAATCACAATGGCAGTCTTTAGCTGATTATTTGATACCTCTTAAGGATGATAAATGTTGTGTATTCGGTGATTTTAATGTAGTGCTGGCACTAGAGGAGAGGAAGGGAGTGGCAGATCATAACTTTATACAGGAGGTTTCCCTTTTTAATTCCTTCATACATAATCTAGAACTACATGACTTGAGACTAGAGCGCAGAAAATACAATTGGTCATTGAAATCTTGTCAAGCAATGAGCCACTTGGACAGGTTTTTGGTGAACAGCAAATGGTTAGCTAATGATGACTCTTGGTTGCAGATTGCTTTGGATAAGATAGGTTATGACCACTGTCCAGTGAGCCTATCATCCAAGTGTATCAATTGGGGTCCTATCCCCTTCAAAGTTCTGGATAATTGGCTACTAGACCGGGGATACAGTGAAATGGTTCTAGAGACTTGGACTAATACATGCATTGAGGGGTACTGGAGTTTGATAATTATGAAGAAAATTTAGTTGCTAAGAGAGGAGATCCGCAGGTGGAACAAGTCTAATCCTAGAAATCTGACACAGGAGAAGCAGATTATACTATAGAATATCAAAGCTTTTGAACTAGCTGCAGAATCTGATCAAGCAGGCAGCTTAGATCAGAGGCAACTGGTTGATCTCCAATCTAATCTAGATATCATTTCGAGGAAAATGCACAGTGCAATGTATCAGAAATCTAGGTTACAGTAGCTCAAGCAGGGGAATGAAAACACATCATTTTTTCGTAACAGCTTGAAGGTCAGCAGATCCCTGAATAGGATTAATGGAATCTGGGAGGGTTCCACTTTATTGGAGGATCCTGTACTCATTAAAGATTTCTTCTTTAGGTACTTCAAGGACAGAT
Organism: Pinguicula moranensis; assembly: GCA_028565015.1. Lineage (NCBI taxonomy): Eukaryota > Viridiplantae > Streptophyta > Magnoliopsida > Lamiales > Lentibulariaceae > Pinguicula > Pinguicula moranensis. The sequence continues at coordinate 5,001 of JAOWBN010007051.1, read as the reverse complement.
TTACCGTGAAGATAGTCATAAGACCACACTTTGGTCTTAGCCTAAGACCTCTTGATCAGCTACATAAAGAGTTCCTGCAGCTCCCCTTCTCTGAAACAGAGGTTCTGGCAGCCATAGCCGAATGTGGGAGCCAAAAAAGTCCACGCCCTGATGGCCTAAATTTCAAGTTTACTAAACACTTCATCCATGTTCTAAAACCCGATATCTTACAGCTATTATCGAAATTGTACAGATCAGGCAAATTAGCTAAAGAACTGCCAATCCTCTCCAAGTTAAGGACTTTAGGCCTATCTCCCTGAGTGGTTGTATGCCAAAGATCATTTCCAAAGTGTTTTCTAACAGGTTACGCATAGTTATGGCAATGCTAATCAGCAACTCTCAAACAACATTCATTCAAGGAAGAAAACTCACTGACAGTGTGATTGTGGCTAGTGAGACAATTGATGAGGTCAAGAAGCTAAAGAAGAGGGCTCTTATCTTCAAGGTCGACTTTGAGAAGGCCTTTGATACAATCAATTGGGGTTATTTGCTGCACATTTTAAACCTCATGAACTTTCCTACCTGTTGGCAGTGGTGGATCAGAGGACTATTGGAGTATGCCACCATACTCAACTATTGTCAACGGGAGCCCTACACAAGAGTTCTATCCCTCTTGTGGAATCAGGTAGGGTGATCCACTTTCTCCCTTTCTTTTTTTACTCGAAACCGAGGGATTATCTGCTATGATCAGCAGAGCAATTAGCTTGAATATCTTCAGTGGACTGAGTATTGGTAGAGGTGGTTTTCATGCTTCTCACCTGTAGTATGCTAATGATACAATCATATTTGTACAAGCGGAGTGGAAGTCAGTTATGGCCTTCAAAGCAATTCTCCTCAACTTTGAATTAGTGTCCGGATTGAGAATAAATTTTGGTAAAAGCAAACTTATAGGTATCAATGTGCCTATTTCCACTTTGGAGGACATGGCAGCTTATTTGAATTGGCAAACTACTATAATTCCTTTCAGATACGTTGGACTTCCAGTTGGAGCTAGTATGAGGAAGCACAACTCATGGCAGCCAATCATTGACAAGTTTTCTAAGGCTCTTTCATACTGGGATCATAAGCTTCTTTGAACCGGTGGGAAATTCACTTTAGAGGACAGCGACATGTGAGCTACCAAGAAACAATGCCTGCCCAAAGATTAACATTGACAGGGTACACAGAGAAAAGATGTGTAGTAGATTTTTCGTCTGAATGGCATAGAGGGCATAAGACCTCATTGTTCAAAGGAATAATGCCTCTGTTTTGCAGAGTTACTTTGGTAGGCAATGAGGATAGAATTAGTAACCAAGAAAAAATGCAGACTTTCTTAGGATAGGAGCATAACTAGCTCAAATGAGCTTTGTCAGAGTAGTATAAGGTGTAGGAAAAACATGTTGCGTACCTACAGTTATAGAACAGTAGGCCTGACTTACCTTATACTCCCCTTGAAGGTTTAGTCTGGAGATGTACCTATCCTTAATCAATGGATCCATATAGATGTTTTGCAGGAGACCTGTTAATTCATAAAAATCATTAAATTCAGAGGCTCGGATCTCCCTTCTCCACCTCCAGCACCAATACCAATTGTTGTCTACCCACATTGCTGCTTCAGATACGCGAATGTCACTGAAAAGCTCAGCCTGATATAATATCGGAAAACGCTCAGCCAGGGCAGTGCTGTTAAGCCACTTATCAGTCCAAAACATGATATTTTCACCACTCCCTAGCTTGATGAGGATATTATCAGCAAACCATGATCCCTGCAGGACATCCTGAATACTAGTCCACCAGGCAGAGGCATAGCCACTGCCTCTAGGTCTACCAAATGCTATGGCTACTCTCTGCAAAAGTGAAAGCCCTAAATCCAGCAAAAGTGTTACTTCCATACTAGATTTCAGGATTTCAGTAGCTAAAAGGGGGCACCATTGAGTAATTGGAGGCTTCATTTTCCTAGCATAGTCGCATTGAAAGAGGCTAAGCAGCGCACACCAAGCCGCTCATTTCCACTGAGGTTGTGAGTTTCTCCAAAGATGACAAGCAGAGTTTGGTCTTGCCAGAAGAAGAACTGCCCCATAAGAACATCCTTTGGATGTTGGTCAACTGTTTTATGATGGACTTGGGAGCACAGAAACACGAGAAAAAGTGGGAAGGCAACGCTGCTAACACGGCATTTAAAAGGGTAAGTTTACCTCCAATTGACAGCCATTCATTATTAAATAAAGAATATTAATAATTAATTGTATTCATAGTTAACATTAAATTAAATTTTAATCATCAATATAATTTCATTTCATTTCATTTAAATTATAAAATTATTTTAATTTAATTTAAATTATTTATATAGTTTAATTTGAACTGAATTGAATTTAAAAAAGTGTTTTATTTAAATTTAATTATTAATATAATTAGGAATTAATATAATTTAATTAAATTTTAATTAATAATGTATTTAAATTTAATGGGATTTATTAATATAATTATTTAATTCAAATTTAAATATAATTAAAATATTAATATATTCTAAATAAATTTTAATTATTATATAATTTAATTTAATTTAATTTGAGTTATTCATTCATGTTAACTGATTTTAATATATTTTTAATAACTTATATAATTAATAATTAATATAATTTAATGGGACTGGATCCCTGGCCACATTAATAAACCCACTATTCCACACGTGATCTTGGCCGTTGATTTCTAATGAAATTAACGACCATGATCAGAAACAGATTTAAAAAAAAAAAATCACGGGCCAATATTCAGCAAAATCTTTCGAAAACCGTTCGTTACCCAAAATCAGAAGCATCTCGGCAAAAATCAGAGGTATATACAGAATTTTGAGCGGCATACAGCTGCGATTCCAGGTAGGAATCGACGGGATTAGTTAGAAGCTCCTCCTGTGAACAGGTAGAACTCCTAACACGTTAGATTTAGGGGCTTTCAAGTTTTGTGATAACCCACTTCTGTCAAGGCAAGAGAGGAAATTTTCGGTCAAGTTATATCTCCACTTTCTGGTATCGCAGCTTTCTTGGTCATAGTTTATGGGTTAGTTAGAATCAACTCCTACATGTAGAATCTAAAAACTTTTATGCGTCTTTGTAGGTAGAACTTCTACAAGTAGAATCCAAAAACTTTTTTTCAACTGGATTAGAAACAGATTATTTGGATTTGCCACTTTGCTAGATGCACTTTAAGAGGTCGTGGTGGTTGCACCCATTGCAATAGGATGTGGCAGATTCCATATTTGCACTCCCGTCTTTGTACTAATTCGGATTCCTGTAAAGTACCTTTGTGCAGGTGATTCATTGGTCTCATTCGTTCCACTCTACACGAAACGTTATTAAATATACACCACCTTTGTTTCCAATGCTCTTGCAAATAATGTTGTTTCTCAGATTTTGGACACATGATTTCTAAATTTTCCTCCATATGTTACATAGCTCGAAGACTGCCTCATTGGAACATTTCTCTCTAATGCGTTAGATTATTGAATTTTCCTACTTTATGTCATAATCCAATATCGTTTCTCTGAATTTCCCTCCATATGTTCATATGAATTTTGAATTCTTCCCAACTTTCTGTCAATTTTGTTCATATGCTATTTCTGTGAATTCTACCGCGTTAATTTCTAATGAAATCAATGCTTTTCAATTCCTAATTCAGAAGCATAACTCAAGGTCTAGGCTACTAACATGAATCCTACAATGCATGATAATCATCAACACTAGCAACTTCCCCATGGGTTTCTTACTTTCTAGAGTCAGCATCCTTACGATGGTCATAATGGCACATTTATGCAAATTTTGTCAATTTGTTAGTCTGAGCGATTGCTGACATTGAAATATTATTTGCATATACATTTAATTTGGTGGAGGAGGATCCTTTGCTAGGTAGTCAAGGTGCTGAAATGAACTATGATGAACTGGGCCCATCTAAAACTTTATAAAAACCATACTAGGGGATGGTTTTTGATAGTTTAGACGAAGCAGGAGAATATTATGCAGAGTATGGAAGACAACAGGGATTTTGGACTCGCATACAATCTTCATACAAGAAAAAACCACGCTCCGATGAGGTAACTAGCATAGTATATGTGTGCGTGCATGCACGGAAGTATGAACCAACCGTAAATGAAGAGACGCCAAGTAATGAGAAACAAGTGCCGAGTAATAAGGGAAAAAGACTTAGGTCGACCATCAAAAGTGGGTGTCCCGCAATTTTAAGGATCACACTAGACAGAAATAGTTTGAAGTGGACGGTATCGGTCTTCAATGATGACCATAACCACAAACCAGTTACCCCAAGAAAGAGAATGAAGACAAAGTCCAACAAGAAAATGCCAAAAGGGTTTAAGGATTTAGCGGAAGCATTTCATATAGAAAATTTGCTAGTTTCGAAAATTCCTTCTATATTTGGTGGTGCAAACATAGGTTTTGATAAATGAAATTGTTACAACCACTTGAGAGATGTGATGCAGTGGGAGCTAGACATGGGTGATGCAGAGGCTATCCTCAACTTTTTCAGGAAAAAGCAAGCTACGTGTCCACAATTTTATTATTCGATGCAGTGTGATGATAATGGTAGAGCAACCAACTTCTTTTGGGTGGATGCTATCACGGATGTCTTATCAGTACTTTGGGGACGTCATTGCATTTGATACGACAAATCAAACAAATAAGTATGACATGCCTTTTGCTCCATTCACTGGGGTAAATCATCATTATCAATCAATTCAGTTTGGATGTGCACTTTTACAGGACGAGATGGAGGAAAGCTTTATGTGGTTATTTGAGACGTGGTTGGAAGCTATGGGAGAAAAGCCTCCAATCTCAATCATAACTGATCATTTGTCTATTATGATGAGGGTGTTGTCCCCTTTTTATAGAGGTAGGGACACGACTTTAGGGGTCCTAGGAAGCTTAGAAAACGTGTCCTAATAGTTAGGGAATAATCTAATTTGGATAGGAAAGA
>JAOWBN010007040.1:0-11137 GCA_028565015.1 Pinguicula moranensis | reverse complement strand
TCTTGTTGTTGCATTGATTCTTGTTCTTCTTGAAGCTTGTAGATCGACATTGGCAGCCTTGATTAGGTGGTAATGCAGCCTTTTTAACTGAGTTCTCTGAACCATACAAGGGTGAAACAATCCTATCTAAAATATTACATAATAAAGAGATAAATGCAACAATTCATGCATTATTAGCATGCTTCAAAAGTACTCTATCACAGGTCACCATTCAGGAAAGCTTTCTTAACATCTATTTGGTACAACTTAAAATCAAAGTAAGCAATCAAAGCAAGTATGACTTTTATTAATTAAATGCGTTCAACAGGAAAAAATGTATCAGCATAATCAATTCCATGTGTTTAATTGTATCCTTTTGCAACTCAGCAAACTTTATACTTCTCAAAAATAACTTCAAATTTTTTTTTTCTCTTAAATATCCATTTGCAGGCAATCACTTGTGCATCTAAAGGAATACCAACTAAGGTCCACATATTTTTATTATAAAGAGATTGAACCTACTTAAGCATAGTTTTTAACCATAACTATTTATAAACATCTGTTATAGCTTCTGAAAAAGTATTTGGATCATGCATATCTTCATTTAAACTTAAGATTTCATAGATTTCATCATTATAAACATGATATTTTGAACCAATATGGCAGTTAACAGCTGTTGAGCACTTTTGAGTGGATTCAGAATTTACTTTTCTTTTTCTAGAAATGGCGTATGACTCAGTGGACTACTCCAAAGAGGGTGACAACTCCTACACAATTTGATTTTCATCAATTTCCTCAAGTAAATTCTTTTCTCCTTTCGATTTCTCAGAGTCGAATTTATCTTCTAAGAACTTCACATTCCAACTTTCTACTACTACCTTAACAACTTGATCATATAGCTTGTAATCCTTAGACCAATCAGGATATCCAATGAGAAAACATCTTCTAATTTTGGAACATAGCTTATCTCTTGAAGGATCAAGGATCAATACATGAGCTACACAACCCCAAACTTGAAGATGATTTAAAGTGGACTTTCTTCCAAATCAAACTTCATATAGTGTAGTTTCAACTGATTTTGTTGAAACTCTATTCAAAATGTATCAATCAATAATGCATCACCCCATAAATAAGTGGGAAGGTTAGCATGAGTCAATATAGATCTTACCATTTCCAACAGTGAACGATTCATTCTCTCTACTACACCATTCTGTTCATGAGTATAAGCCATGATTTTCATGTAAATAATATCATGCTCTTTATAGAACTTATCAAACAAGGTAGAATAATATTTACCACCCCGATCTTTATGAAATGCTTTAATCTTTCCATGCGTTACTACATCAAGTTTAAATTTTTGATGATTCGCTCGACCTCGACAAAACGTCTCAGGCAAATTTTTTCTGCGGCCCACGAACCCTAGCGCTTCAGCCGCTGATGAGAAAAGCCCATCCGAACAAGGCCAAGCCCAATAAAAATAATGGCAGGCCCATCAAATGGAATGTCGGCCCAAAACTAATCAAAACAGCCCAAGGAAGGTCTATGGCCCACTAGATGAATGCCAATATAAAAATAATAAAAATAGGAGTGTTCCCCAAGTAATTAAAGTGACACCTTGTGGGACAAGTGTCATGTTGCCAAACCAACAAGAGGACAAGTGCCATGGTGCAACCCACAAGAGGACAAGTCTCATGGTGCATGCTAATGCAAAAAATCTATAAATAGGAGGAAAAAATTGTAAATGGAGGAGGAAAAAATAGATAGGTTATTGAGAAAATATTTGTGGTAGAGCCTTGTTTATAACTTTGGTATAATGGATCCTACGGCACGAAAGGGCGACCCCCTTTTTTCGAAGAAGTGAACAGGAAAATTTTATCAGTATTCTTCTTCTATAATTCTATCTCATTGCCAGTAACGTCGACAAAATAAGTGAAATTCGGTCAAGGAATAATTTAAGCCCCAAAATACAGCCCCTGACCACGGAGATTACTTATTTTCTTGAGTTGTCAGAAATCTACACTTATAATATATTCTTATTAGGAGCTCACATAACATCCTTTAATTTTTTTTAATGATTACTATGGTTCTGAAAATATAACAACAGCAGCGTGTACGAACCTAACCACAAAAAATTGGTGTCGTATGTGGGAACCGGTACGAAAAGATGAAAAGAAAGATGGAGCAAACCGGTAACAACTCCCAACCCAACCCCATCACTTATTAGAGGCGTCCCCCCCGAGAAATGAGCCACCCGCCGGAATTGAGACTGCATCTACATTCGATCCAACGGGACCACCCCACATTGCTGATTCAAGCCTCACATCCCAAGTAAACGACTTTCAAAATCAAGTTCGGGAGCTAATCCATCAACTCAACAATTGAGGGCCACCATCTCCATGCGTAAAAATTTGGCTCCCTACCTACCCATCCTCATGAGTACAACTTTTTCCAAAAAAATTCAACAAGAAATTGACATCCTAACTCCCGCCATACTTGATTGCCTACCCAAATACACGGGAGAAATGGATCCCCGACAGCATGTAAAGTCTTTTGCACTACACATGGAAATGACACTTATCTCGGAAGCAACTGCTTGCAGAATATTCATCTTAACACTCACCAGGGCCGCTCAAGATTGGTTCCTATCTCTCCTAGAGGAATCTATCGAAGGATACAATGAACTTACAACCCAATTCACCCAGGCCTTTGCCACTCAACGATGGGTAGATCGAGCACCCATACATCTCCTAAAAACGTGCTACCAAAGGAAACCCGAAGAGCCATTGCAAAACTATTTGCACTGTTTCAACCAAGCATGCACAGAAACTCCCGGGCTATCTCTTTCCTTGAGAATTAACGCGTTACTACATGGAATCCAACACGGACCCTTAGCAGCAGCCTTGATGGACGATCCCCCAAACACCCACGAGAAGTTGAGTGACATTTGCGGGAGACATGTCCGGTTAGAAGAAATGAAAGGACCCGTCCAAAAAGAAAAAATTTACACCGAGGCACGTACTTCACACAGACCTTGGCAATCAGAAGAAAAAAAACAATACCTCCCAGCATCAATCAAAAAAATCGACGAATCCCCAAAATGAAAAAGACATACGCGATATCACTCCTTCTGAATTGCTCAAGAGGAAATCATGAGGGCCTTAAGACCGAGCAAGTTACTGGTAGCCCCCAAAGAAATGAAGCCCAGCTCACACTGGAAATACCCCGAATGGTATTGTCATTTCCACAAAGATAACGGGCACCCAACAGAAGACTGCCAGAACCTCAAAGATGAACTAGAAAGGCTAGCTCGTGAAGGGTATTTGGATGAGTGGCTACACCATGCTGATACCCACGGCAAGAAGGCCAAAGCTTGGATCAGTGATGACTTCGAAGGACGAAATAACCCCCATCAGAAAAAACCCCGCATCTCAATGATTATTGGAGGGTGTACGGAATTAGAAACCAACCGTATGAGAAAGAAAAGGCAACGAAGATTTCAACAAGTAGCTCGAATACAAACGGGATCCCCAAGATCCCCCATTCAATTCGGGGATGATGATCTCCAGACTTACGAGCCTCATAGTCATCCCATGGTAATATCTATAGAAATCCACAAACATGTGGTTGATAGAATTTTCGTGGATCAAGGTAGTGCCTCCGACATCCTCTCCCTTGATGCCTATCAAAGAATGGGGATAGATGTCGTTATTCTTCAAGACACAATCGTGTGTTTACAAGGGTTTGGAGGAGCCGAGGTAAAAGCCATTGGAACTATCGAGTTGCTCACCACTTTAGGGTAAGGACAACACAAGAAGACCCTTCCGATCACTTAGTCGTGGATGCACCCTTTTTCTACAATGTAATCTTGGGACGGCCTAGCTTGTTCCAATTTAAAGCTATCGTCTCCACTTACCACATGGTGCTAAAATTCCCAACATATCAGGGAATAGGTCAAGTAAAGGGCAAACCTACGGATTGCGAGTATCTGTTATGAAACATCTTTGAAGAAAAAATATTTACCCTAGGAAATCATGCAGACAAATCACAACACGGAAGAGAAGGAAGTCCCAAAGACATTTCAAATTTCTGAGCCAGAGTCCATCACGCCTCCCAAGTTCAAGGAAGTACCCCTAGGAGAAAAAGATAGTGAGAAAACTGCGAGAATAGGCACTAAGCTCAGTCCCGAAATGGAAACAAAACTCGTACAAATACTTGCGAGACCACTCTGATGTGTTCGCATGGTCTTCCTCCAATTTTCCTGGGATCAACACCAGCATAGCCATCCACAAACTCAATGTGAATCCCGGAACCAAACCATTCCAACAAAAAAGGAAACACTTCAGAGACGAGCGAAACCAAATCATCCGAAGGGAAGTGCAAAAGCTCCTCTAGGTTGGATACATGGAAAAAGTCCAGTACTCGGAATGACTCTCCAACGTCATAGTGGTTCCTAAAAATCGAGAAAAATGGTGGTTGTGTGTCAATTTTTCCGACCTCAAAAAACACTGCATCAAAGATCCCTATCCCCTCCCACCTATCGATAAAATTGTTGATTCCACCGCAAGTTGCGAATTATTAAGTATGATGGATGCCTTTCAGGGACACCATCAAATATTCCTAGCACCAGAGGACAAATAAAAAACCACTTTTATCACTGAAGACGACATTTACTGCTATAGAGTCATGCCGTTTGGGCTTAAGAATACAGGGGCAACCTACCAAAGAATGATCAACAAAATATTCCAAAAGCAAATTGACGATACCATGGAAGCTTACGTCGATGATATGTTGGTGAAAAGCAAAAGGGCCGATGATCACATAACTCACTTGGAGGAAGCTTTCGAAGTCATGTGGCGCTACCAACTAAAAATTAACCCCGCAAAATGCACTTTTGGAGTCAGATTTGGTAGGTTCCTGGGATATATGGTCTCTAAAAAAGGAATAGAAGCAAATCCAGCAAAGATTGCAGCCATCCTCGACATGGCTCCCCCCACCCCCACCCCCACCCCGGTACTCTCAAAGAAGTGCAATCTCTCACAGGAAGAATGGCTTCCTTAGGACACTTCATCTCCCTACTGGGAGAAAAAGGACTCCCGTTCTTTAAAGCAATTTGAAGGAGAATTTTTTTTGAATGGACGGGAGAATGCTCTCGAGCTTTCCAGAACCTGAAAGACTACTTCAAATCCCCCCAAATTCTGGCTACCCCACGACATCAAGAAACTTTGTTAATTTATCTAGCAGCCTCCAAGGAATCAGTTAGTGTAGTCTTAACCCAAGAGGATAAAAATACACATTGGCCCGTTTACTATGTCAGCAAAATCCTACGAGATGCCGAAGTAAGGTACCTGAAGATTGAAAAACTCACTCTAGCCCTGATTACCGCTGCAAGAAGATTACACCCATATTTCCAATCACACCCGATTTTTGTTCTTACCAATCAACCATTGCGACAAGTTTAACTAAACCTGATGCTTCCAGGCGACTCATAAAATGAGCGATCGACTTAAGCGAGCACGACATCACATACAGGCCTCAACTCACAAAAAGCTCAAGTACTTGCCAATTTCATTGTAGAAACTACACGGGCCTCGGAGGAAGAATCAACCTGGACACTCCATATAGATGGCTCTGTCGCCTCTAAAAAAGGTGGTATCGGAATCCTTCTACAAGAAAACAAAGGGGAGACCCTCAATATTGCAGCCCTCCTGGATTTCACTGTCACAGATAATATCGCTGAATACAAGGCTCTAATTTTAGGTCCCGGGGTGGCCATTCAACACCGGTGAAATATATCATTGCTCATACCGATTCACAATGGTGTTTGGACAATATTCTGGAACATATGAAGCTCACGAGGCAACCATGCTTCGATACTTGAAAAAACTCAAGGAACTCACCTAGAACTTCTCACACTTTGAGTTACGCAAGATCCCACAATCCCAAAATACAAAGTCTGACACCCTATCCAAACTCGCATCCCATTTGGAAGTAGAATATAAGGAAACAATCCAGGTATTAATTCAAAGAAATTCGGCAATTTCAGAACCCCACCCAAGCACGACCAATATGACGCTACAACACAACGATTGGATGACACCTTTGCTCCAATACTTGAAAGAAGGGGCATTGCCTCTAAACAAACAAGAAGCCCACCAAATACGGCTCCGAGCCTCCCAGTTCACCCTTATAGATGCGTCTTATACAAAACCAGCTTCGAAGGACCATTCATCCGCTGCATCACCACTACTGATGTACAACCCCTTCTAGAAGAACTACATGAAGGAGAAGGAACAAGTCATATCGGAGAATGATCCCTAATCAACAAAGCTCGCATTCATGGTTTCTACTGGCCCACTATGCTGCAAGATGTTGTCAATCACGTGCGCCATTGCCAAGAATGCCAAAAACATGGTATCCGGTCTACCCCTATTCAAACACCTATGGTTGGAATATCCACAATTTTCCCTTTCGACACTTGGAGGATAGATATTATTGGACCCCTCCCACGGCTCCCGGACAAGGACGATTCATCATAATCGTCGTCGAATAATCACAAAATGGGCTAAAGCTGAAGCCAAAATCACACAGAGAGAAGTAATTCGCTTCCTTTGGAGGAACATAGCGTGTCGATTTGGAGCCCCACGAGTACTAATCTCAGACAATAGAACGCAATTCAGGGGGTCGAAGGTCACATAATGGTGTCGAATTCTACAAATCTAGCACAGGTTCACATCCGCGTATCATCCTTAGACCAATGGATTGATAGAAACAATAAATAGGGTCATACAACTAGGATTTAAAAAAAAGTTGACCAACCACAAAGGAAATTGGGTTGACGAGTTACCTGACATTTTATGGTCCTACCGGACCACCGTCACTAATTCTATAGGGAATACTCTCTTCGCCTTGACATACGGTTCGAAAGTTGTCTCAATAACCGACATAAGTTACGGGGCTTATCGCATTACTACTTATGATCCTCAAGAGAACCAAAAATGGCGCCTTACCGACTTGGAACTCTTGGAAGAAATCAGGAACCAAGCACAGCGTAGACTCTTGAAACATCAGGTACAATTTCGAAATCGAACTATTCCCAAAAAAGCAAGGGAAGAACTACAAGAAGGCGATCTGGCATGGAAAAAAGTCATGGCCCCGCAAGATTGTGGAAAGTTTCAACCTACATGGGAAGGCCCGTACCGCCTTAACAAGAGACTTTGAACGGAGCCAACAGGTTAGTTACCTTAGAAGGAAAACCCCTACCACATGCATAGAATCAAGATTGTCTGAAAAAATTCTATGAGAAATGAGAGGATTTTGAAAGATAGGTCTCGAAATCATAAAATATTTTTGTCATAACGCGAGAATATTAAAAAAGACGCATTCATCATAACGCGAATATGCGCAAAAAATATTTTCGTCATAACGCAAGAATATTAAAAAAGACGCATTAGCCATAAAGCAAATACGCGCAAAAAATAACGCGAGAATATCTTTTGGATAAAAAAAATATTCCTATTAAAACACGAGGGTATATTGGAAGAAAAAACACCTTCATAAATGCACAAAATATATTTCAAGATATGCCGCCTTCGAGGATATGCAAAGATGCATCCACACACAGCAATATCCTCTTAAGGACAGTCAAGCAAGAAGCCCGAAAGCTTTACCAAAATACAATCCACACTAGTGGAGTACAAAAAGGGCTTGACAACAGAGCACTTACAACACTCCCATTTTCTAAAAGGAAACATTAAAACTTACCAACTTATTAAAGATCAAAACACTTAATCTCAGGGAACACGAAAACATATCAGCACAAAAAGGAAAATTCGTCAATGGCCAACGAACATTCCTGAAGCAAGCCATCCATGTCAATATTTTGCACCGCCTCCACAGCCCGGCTCGCCACAATGCTCCAAAAAGTGGCCGAATCCATAAAATGCCGCAACACCGTCTTAGCATGCCCCACCTGCCAGAACTGTTCCAGGGAAGATAAACCACCGCATCGCTGCAACACGGCGTCGTACAAATTCTCCAAACGATCCAACTGATGCGAAAAAGAATAGTTGGAGTTCTCCAAGTGCTGGATCTGGGCATCCATCGCCTCTTGACGGGAGATCATCGCAGACATTCGATTCTGAAGCTCAAAAAGCTGTTGAATCGCGACAGAGAGACCTCGCTGTGACACCTCCAAAACAGAACGAACTCCATCCACCCAAACCCGAACCTCCTCCTTGCAATGTTCCTACAAAGACCTATACTCATTTTCTCGGATACCAAGATGAATCCAGTCCTCACCTCTTCGGATAAACAGTGGCTCACCCGACACCTCTCCTAACCAGCCAAGAGAAATAACGGGACCTGAGGCATGTCCATTCACCAAAATGCGAAAATCTACTGAGATAAACCCATTACCACCTGCAAGAAACACGGCAGAAAAAATTGTGTCTAAGCTATGCGAAATGAAAATTTCATACACAGTTCTGAAGGGCCTGTACAGTTATGAAATGCTTGGAAATAAACCAGAAAAAGGCGAAAAGCTAAAAATCCTTTATCCCACATAGCTATCGCGGCTCTTTACTCAAAAAATGATAAACAGTCATTCAGTGGCATCAGACAGTAAGCACAGACTGCCAACGAACTCAGTCGGTGTTTATTCCCTTGCACCGCAAATATAGTGCAAATCTTTTGAATACCAACAACAAAGAAGAAGGAGAATTTCGAAAAAAGACGGAAACTCCATGATACCACAACCAACCAAATCCAAAAACAGGAAGGGGGAATCAAAGCTCGAAGACTCATTCCACCCAACCACCCAGAATTCGTGGCCCAAGAACAAGAAATTCAAGAATAACAGTTATCAAAGAAAATCAAGGCTCGAAGATTCATTCCAAACAAATCCGTGGCCCAAGAACAAGAAATTCAAGAATAACAGTTATCAAAATCAAAGCTCGAAGATTCATTCCAAACAAATCCGTGGCTCAAAATTCAAGGGAAACCCTTTATCAAGCAAAGCATCACAGATTACCTTGAACCTCCATACTTGTCTAGAGAAAACCACACGAAAATCAAAGATGGGAATGTAGAAAGGAATGTTCCTGACAAAATCAGGAACATATACCTGCTGTTCGTGAAGAAGAAGAGACGGTCTGACACGGTGAAACACCTGGAAGAACACAGCGGACGGTGGAAAAGGAAGATTAGGGATTGGCCGGACCCTGCAAACCTAGGCGCTAACAGTAGCCTTTGCGTGAGAAGAGGAAGAGGCGTCCTGACGAGGAAGAAAACGACCAAATGCGGCCAAACACCTGGCATCATCCGGTAAGCGAGAACGGAGGCGGCACTGGAATGGTCGGACATCAACGTCCGACTTGATGCGGGGAGGAGAATGTGATGAGGCACCTCATCCCAGCCATGTCCCGTAACCCAAAATCCTCACGACCCAGAAGCCCATCTAAGAATGCTGGGAATAAAGAAGATCAAGAGCAGGCCCAATAAGAGAAATTCCGGCCCATAACCCACCAAGATTACTCAAATCCGAGGCCCATAAAGAAAAACCCATATAAATAAATAACTATAAGTATAAGTACTCCCCAAGTAATCAAAGGACACCTCCTAGGACAAGTGTCACTCACCCAATACAACCAAAGGACATGTGTCAAGGTGCATGTTAACACCCAAAATCTATAAATAGGAGGGTTTTGGGAGGAGGAGATGGAGAGGAAAAAAGAAACTTGTGGAATTCTTAGAGAGAAAATCTTGGAGAGAAAAATAGGAAATAGAGGAAGAAATAGGGAAAAAGGGGAAGAAATTGGCAGAAAAGAACTGCTGATCGATTCCTTATTTCTCGACCTTGTAAATGATACAAGATACAAAGTTCTTTATATCAAAAGCTCTTCTCGATAACATTCTCCATTCCTGTATTTCTTTTCTGCTCATACTTTAAGTGAATTTCCGTCTGGGGTGAAAAACAGCCCCATTGAGTGGTCCCCAGATTTTGAAATTCTCTTATTTTTTCTAATTTGCCTTAATAAATATACTCCACCTATTTGATATTTTTTACTATTACGTGTTTTTGTATTTTCTGGTAAATCAATAATCCAGCAGGTACAAATTCGACCGTAACAAGATGCGTCGTCCGTTTGTTGCTCAGAAATCTTATAGCGCACAAACGAGAAGGACACGAACCCACGAATTCAATAGAAATGACCAAAATATTCTCGTGTTAAATACTGACATAAAATTTAACACGATGGCATTTCGATGATTTAGCGTGTTTTGTGTTACACGCGCAAGAAATTCGTGCGTTATATCATTTCTCGTTTGTTGCTAATGTGCAAAAATGATATAGCGCACGAACGCTGATAGCATGAAATGCACGAATCGGCCCATGAAATCATGAAAGTTGGCAAATGATCAAAATACTACATATAAGATTCTGCGTCAATATTTAATACGAAAGTATTTTGATTATTTTATATCATTCGTGCGTTTGTTTTGTTATATCATTTCTGACTAATGTGCGCACATTGAGTGCCCACTTTGAGAGGGAGAGATGATACAGCGCACGATTAATTGCACACAACTATCAACACGACGGAGGTAAAATGACTATGTTTAACATGGCACGGATCCCAACACAGAGGTAAAATAGTCATTTTACCCCTGTCGTGTTGGTAGTCGTGCGCAATATCATTTCTACTTTGGGAGTCTTATTTTAGAGCTCGGTACTCGGTGTAGTATAAATTAGGACAATTCTAATTTGAAACTATTAAATAAATTATTGCTGATGCAGCTGTGAGCTGCCTTGTTTAATTGCATGTATTGTTTTTGACAATTTACTTTAAAAAATGCACAACTACAACTTGAAACAGGTGTATTTAGGGGGGCCGGGGTTCAGCCCCTACAAAATATTTATGTAACTTTGAATATATTTAGCATAACAAACTTAAATATGCTTAAAAAAATTTAATAAATTTGGATCAAATTTTAATAATATTTTATTCAAAAAATGTATCTTAAATCTCCAAAAAAATTTAAATATATTTATACAAAATATTAATTATACAAAATAATTTTGATCATCATAAAAAAAAAAAAAAAATACCCCATACCCTAAAAAAAATAATTCCAGCCTTTAACTTCAACGTATGAGTCC
>JAOWBN010007029.1:0-11137 GCA_028565015.1 Pinguicula moranensis | reverse complement strand
TGACTGAGTACATCTCACCCTCCACAGACCCTGCCGAAAGGCGGGATATACTGGGTATGTTTGGTTTGGTTTGGTTTATATTATTATATTTACTGTATATATTTATATATCTCAAATTCTTTAATGATTTTGTAATTAAATAAAAAAAATTAATTAGAAATTTAGATTCAAAAATTATATTCGAACATAACTAAATACATAAATTATTGTCGCACATATTATACAATTATTTAACATAATATAAATTATGGATTATAACATTAAATTATAAATTTATTTTTTGAACATATATGTAAAATTAAATTATGGGTTATAAATTGAAGATTTTCATCTTGAACAACCAAGTTTGGCTAGAATCCAAGCTTGGTTAATGAATTTTAGAAGATCATATTTTTATCGATGAAACTCTTGAATTCATGCTTTTCAGAATGAGTTCTACAACGTTGAGTACATGTAATTTATGGATACAAAAGTGGATTAAGATAAACCTAATCTACTGCTAAACGATCTTTGGAGGAATTGAGGAGGTGACCCTTCGATGAGAGAATAGCTTATAATTGTATTCCTGGAGATCTTTAGGCTGAATGTGTGGTGGTTAACTTGTGGTCGTAGTGGGCACATCACCTGCTTATGAACCATGTGATTGAGAGTCAATAATTTTATCTACATGGGCTTGGACCTACTTGTAGGCTACATATTGTGTCCCAGCACCCTCCGCAAGCGTAGCGTGGGATAAAACACCACGTGAAGCTTAGGCCAAAATAACACGGAATAAAAACATAAAGTAAAGAATGAAAGAAAAAATGAAAAGGATTGGCAGTTAAAACCAGGAGAGAATGAGAGAAGATAAAGAAGAAAAAGGGGAAGAAAGAAAGGTCTCACAAAGGGAACTGATTCAAATAGCTAAAATTTAAATAAATAATTGAAATGAAAGGCCTCATACCGACGTCGCCATCAGGGGGTATAATCTGACCAGCAAGGGCAACTGATTAAATACCTGAAATGTAAATAAATGATTGGAAATAAAGAACTAAAATTTAAATAAATGAATGAAAATAAATAACATTTTTTATTTTTGATCTAAGAGGAAGTTGGCCCAACTCTAGCAAAGAGACCCAAATAAAGAGGATGACGCTCCACTAGAAATAACCTGCAACAAAATTTGTTGGTCCAAGAGTGAGTTTAGCCCGTGAGTCACGATGGGCCCACCATGTTGTCAATTAGGGCCCACTCAAGAGAGCTAAATGCAACAGTTCTTTTGCTTCTCCATTTTTGTCGAACAAAGAGGAGAAATCTAGCCTCTTGAGATTGTGAGAGTACACCACGTCAATGCCATTTTTTACCCATTTTTTTTTTTATCACCTTGAAGCCTTCATCCCCAACCTTTGATAACTTGCCCTTGACCTAACTTGAATAGTGATGTAACTTGAAGTTATTGAACGAACAACTCCTCAGAGTTAGGAACAAACTGGGTAAACACTCCTGCAATTCCCTCAGGAAAGGCAGTAGGCAAGAATTCACAGAATTCTTAAGGAAACAAACTTTAACTTCAATTCAAATCTACCGTTTACAATGGATTATTTAAGCCTTTATCGAGGATGCATACATAGCATTAACTACGACAGTTGCACAGCAGGCGTGCAAACTCAATCTTGGAAAGGGAAAACAAAACAAAATAGATAATAACTAAAAGTTGGCAATAAGTGGTTGAAGGCGCCTGACTGCAAGTTTAATGTCTTGAACGAATTGTGCCTTCAATAGCTCCCATGCGGGCCCTTCTGCTTAGATGCTTTGTTGCCATCAATGCTCTTCCAGAATCTGTCAACGATTGCGGTAATACGTTGGTCTTGTGGTGCATAATCATCCCTGGGTGGAGAAGAATTTGGCCTCGAATTCTCAGCAATGTCATCATCAGAGTTGTCACCAAAATACAAAAGTAGATGCTTTACATTGAAAACATCCGTTGTACGCACGTGGCTTGGCAATTTCAAAAGATACGCATTGGGGTTGATCTTCTCCACAATCTCCAGGGGCCCAATCTTACGGGCTACCAATTTGTTGTATTCTCCTAGAGGAAAATGGTCCCGAGTGAGTACTGCATAGACAAATTCGCCTACGTACAATTTAGTGTGGAGCGATGGGTGTTTACAGTTGATTTATATTTGGCTGTGGCTTTTAGTAGGTTGCAGTGTACAGTCGAGTGCATTTGTTGGAGGCTATTCACAAAGTCATCGGCCTTACCATGGGGTCTACGCAAGTCCGTGATTGCTGCAAGGTCTTGGGGACTGCGTGGAACCTTAGAGTACACCACCTGAAAGGGGCTAAACCCAGTGTTGCAGATGGTCGCATGGTTGAATGCAAATTCAACTTGACTGAGGCAGAAATCCCAGGAACGAGCATGGTCCTGAACTAGGCAGCGTATAAAATTGCCCAACAAACGTTTAATGACCTCGGTTTGGCCATCCGACTGTGGATGGTACGCGCTGCTGAAATTCAGTTGTGTGTTGACAAGAAGCACAAGTTGTGCCAAAAATGACTAAGGAACCGAGAGTTGCGATCTGAAATGATTGTGGTAGGTAGGTCATGGAGACAATAAACTTCTCTGAAGAAGAGGAGGGCCACCTTGCTAGCATCAGTAGTCTTCTTACACGGAATAAAATGGGACATTTTTGAGAATCTATCCACCACCACAAAGATTGCATCGAAACCGCGTTGAGTTCGTGGGAAGCCATAGACAAAGTCCATGCTTAAGTCTGTCCATGATTTGTTGGTATGGGCAGAGGGAGGTACAGACCAGCATTGGAGGCATGGACTTTGGAGATCTGGTAGATGTGGCAGCGCCTCATGAATCGTTCAACTTCCCTGCGAATGTAGGCCAATAATAAGATTTTTGAACCAGATAGATTGTTCTGGCCGAGCCCATGTGGCCTTTGTTGTGTAGCTCACAAATGATCAAGTCATGCATACTGCAATCAGGCATGCAGAGGACGTTCCCACGAAAGAGTAAGGCATCCAGAATTGTGTAGTCTGTCGATTTGCTCAGTGCTGCTTGGTGGAATATGGGACCAAAAAAAGGATCTGTGGCCACAATATCCTAAATGTACTGGAATCCCGGAAGCCAAATAAAGATCTAGGAAAGAAGATTGTACCTCCGGCTTAACGCATCTGCCACCTTGTTTAAGGTTCCAGATTGATGCTTGATTACAAATGTAAACTACTGTAAGTATCCAAACCAGGTTGCATGTCGCACTGAGACTTTATCTTGGTGATGCATATAATTTAACGCTTCATGGTCAGTGAACAAAATGAGCTCACGGTGAAACAGGTAGTGGCGTCAGTGTTTAACAGCTTGTACTACGGTGTAGAGCTCAATATTATAAGCACTATAATTCAGTCACTCACCTGCAAGCTTCTCACTAAATATGCCACATGACGTTGTTGCATTTTGAGTTATCACTATGTAGTGCAAATGGTTACTGAAAATCTGGGAACACCAGGACATGGGCATTGCAAAGCAGTTGTTTGATGTTGCTGAAGGATGTTTGAGCTTCATCAGTCCAAACAAACCGCAGGGATTTCATACAATCAGTTAGGGGTGACATGGCTGCACTGAAGTGAGGGATGAACGCCTATAGAAAGAGGCTAGCACGTGGAAGTTGCGCACAACCGAGGGCGTCCTCAGGGTCGGCCACTGGAGGACCACATCTATCTTTGATGGATCAACACGCAAGCCAGCTCCTGTGATCACACAGCCGAGGAACATGACCTGGGCTTCAAAGAAGGAGCATTTCTGGCTCCCACAATAAAAGTGCTCTTGTTTGAGGGTTGCAAGAACCACATGTAGATGAAGCTCGTGCTCGTGGTGGCTGCGACTATACACAAGAATGTTATCAAAATAAACAATCACGCAGCTACCAATAAAAGGATGTAACACCATATTCATAACCAGCATGAAGGTGCTATGATCATTTGACAATCCGAATGGCATGACTAGCCATTTGTACAAGTCTTCTCTAGTTTTGAATGCAACCTTCCATTCATCACCTGAACGGATGCGCACTTGGTGGTTTCCACTTCTAAGGTCCAACTTAGAGAACACTGTGGCATCACTAAGCTGATCAAGCAGGTTGTCCAGGCGTGGGATGGAAAATCTGTATATGAAAGTAATATGGTTAATTGTGCGACTATCAACACACATCTGCCATTCACTGATTTTCTTGGGAATGAGGAGTACGGGCACAACGCAGGGGCTTAAACTTTCACGAATGTGCCCATTCTGAAGAAGTTCTTTGACTTTTCTGCGGAAATCCTCATGTTCGGATGGGCTCATCCGATAGTGTGGCCAGTTGGGCAAAGCCACAGTTGTAGATCTCGCAGCGGTAGCAAGCCGTCCAGGAGGAGATGGAAAAACATCACTGAATTCTTAGAGTAATGGCAAGGCGGCAACACGATGAGTCCCAGGGCAGTCTATGTCCTTTTGAATGAGTAGATAAGCACATTCCGTACTCTAAAGCGCTTAGATACTTTGAGTGAAAGTCTGCACTTTGGTGTTAGCGTCTGGCTGGAGCGGACTTGTGCTAGTGGGTGCCAAGGTAATCTTGATACCATCAAAGAGAAAGTTGTATGTATTTAGGCCACCATCATGAATTGCCTTGCGGTCGAACTGCCAGGGTTGGCCCAAAAGGATGTGGCATGCGTCCATATCAATGACATTGCATCATATGGAGTCGTGATAGCGTTTGCCCACCAAAAAGTTCACGAAGGCGCGGTCTTGGACATTAATTTCCCCCCTTTTTGAGCCAACATAGTTTGTACGGGGTAGGGTATGCCATTGAATGGGCATTATTGGTTTTCTTTACTCCTGCACACGCAAACATCATATTAGTAGCATTTGTACATATACCTTCCTGTTGGTCAGTATCATAATCAAGAACCACATGTCTACAGCTTCCATTCTGCCAAACTGCTTGCCGCTCTCTGATCGTGTAGTTCATGTTAGCTTGCTATTCCTTAAGCTGAAGGCAAACAATTGGTTGTATTAACCAATCTGTGAAGGTATAAACAAATATTCTTCTGTTTGCCTTAACCCACCACCATGACCAATTTTGTACTCGATTCACCATTTCAGTGATCTTAACCTCTACAGCCTTGAATGTGCATCATTTCTAGTTATCAAGATAGCTCAGCACATGGCAAACAAGATTGTTACCCACATATCCTTATCTACCTACTGAGGTTTAGCCAAGATAAAATCTGGTAAGGATGGGACCTATGTGGCAGGTAGAAATATCCCTGATAAGTTCAGCTGTCTTTTGTAGTTTTCCATGTTTGAAAATTTATCCTGCAGTGAAAGGAAGTGTGAGTTGCAGTTTCATGAGCCTTGAGCATAAAGTGCATGGAGCATCATGAGTGTCTGGTATGATGTTTCTATGTTGGAGTGCTGCTTTGGTAGGTAGGCCATCCTGCAATAGTTTCCAGACAAAGATGGTTATTTTGCTAGGCACCATCTTAGTCCATATACCAGCTAAGATCTCTGCTTGTTATTGTGTATACGGTTGTGGTTTCTCACCAATAATCCTTTGATACGCCTCTTTAACCCTGTAAGTTCCTTTATTATGATCCACAAAATAATAATAATCCTGCCAAGACCTTGTGATGGTAATATCTTGCAAGAACAAACTCAAATCAGTTAGATCTGCATCTTCAGTGTTTCGAAGTTCTCTTATCCAGCTCAATGTCCAGGTTTAGGAGCTGGTCTCTGCATTCCAGTTACCCTGGTCAGAAACATAAGCATCTGGATTCCTAGATATTCTAAACAATGTAGGATATCTTTCAGCTAGCTTTATGTTATGATGTCATCCATCTGTCCAAAATTTCACTTATGCTCTACTTCCTACCCTTATCCTGATATATTGTTGAAACCAACAGTTGTCTGTGTTTGCTTTAACAGCTCTTCACCAGCCAGAATCATATGCACTGCCTCTGATCCTGCCTCTCAGTCTTCTGTCCAGATCACACGACCATTTTAGCTCTCTCAAACCTCCTACCATGAGCACACCTTGAGAGCCATATTTAGATCTTATTAAGTCCATTGTTAGGCTTCTTACACCTGAAAGAATCCTGGCTCCCCATTTACCAAGCATAGCTGCATTGAAACTATCCGGATATCTCACCCCTAGTCCACCCTTATCCATAGCTGAGGCTATTTTTTTCCATGAGATCCACCTAATTTTATTTTGCCCTTGTTTAGCATTCCAGAAAAAGGCTGTCTAGCAGGATGCCATTTTCTTGATGACTTCCTGCGGGGCTTTTGCAAAGGTGAAGAAGTGGGATGGCAGTGATGCTAGAACCAAATTCATAAGGACGAGCTTACCTCCAGGTGACAGATACTTGTGATCCCATAGGTTAAGCGCCCTACTAAATTTGTCTAGAATTAGTTTCCAAGTAGCAGATCTTGACAGGTTCGCTCCCACAGGAAGCCCCAAATACTTGAATGGCAGGGAACCTGTGACATATCCCATATAGGCTGCCATATCAGCCACTAGCTCCTGATTCATGTTGATGCCTATTAGCTGCTTTTGGCATAGTTAATCCTCAGTCCAGAAGCCAGCTCAAATTTTTTCAAAATGGCTTTAAAAGAGACGATTGTGTGCCAAATAGCTTGTCCCATCAGAAGAGTATCATTAGCAAACTGTAAATGGGATAGTCTAATGTTGTCCTTACCAATTTCTTGTCCCTAAAACATTCTAAGATCCAGTGCTTCTGAATCAGAACTGCTAGCCCTTTAGCAATAACAACAAATAGAAAGGGTGACAATGGATCACCCTGTCTTAGCCCCCTTTCAAGATAGAACTCAGCGGTAGGACTTCCATTCAAGAGCATTGAGGTTGATGTTGATTGTAACAGAGCTTTTATCCACCAGATCCAGTAAGGAGGGAACCCCATCTGTGCCAACACGTCAAACAAATATAGCCAGTCAATGGTATCAAAGTCATTCTCAAAATCTACCTTAAATACAATGGTTTACTTATTTAGTTTCGTGATCTCATCAACAGTTTCATTTGCTAGCATAACTCCATCCACCAACTTCCTATCCCTTATAAATGCCATTTGAGTATTGGAGATGATCTCCTCCATCACTTCCTTAATCCTGTTTGCCAAAACCTTGGATATAACCTGTCTTTGAACCAATTAGAGTTATTGGTCTATAATCTTGTACTTGCAGAGGGTTTCCATAGGGTAATGTGTGCTGCGTTGCTCCCTCGTGCGACTTTGCAAATCCTGTCAAACTCAAGAAACATTTGCAGAATATCAGGTTTGAATAAATATAGGAAATGCTAGATAAATTTAAAGTTTAGGCCATCACGACCCGAGCTCTTCCACTATTACAATTTCTAATAGCTGAAAGAATCTCCGTTTCTTTAAAGGGTAACTTAATGTTGTTTGCAGCTGTTGTTGAAAGCCTCTTAAAGGTTATTCCCCAAACTCTTGGTCTGTCCCAATGCACCTCTTTATATCTGTCCTCAAAGTGATGTTTGAACACATCTTTAACATGATCAGGATCATCAATCCAAGTGTCTCCCTACCAAATACCATTGATCAAGTTTTTCTCCTATTTCTTATTGATTCATCTGTGAAAATATGCAGAATTTGCATCCCCTTTCTGCATCCAGTTGATTCTAGACTTTTGAAAGGATAGACTAGCTAAATATTTGTTGAGATTTAACAGCTTGTCCTTAAGGAGTTGGAGTTCCTTTTGGTCATCTTCATTAAGAGAATTCTCTTCGTTTCCTTCTGCTTTGCCTTCCATATCGGTAAGTTTCAGAATGACTTCTTTCTTCTCAGCTATCAAATCCCTTGGGGCAGCATTATTCCAGATTTTTATTCCATCTCTTAATGCTTTAATTGTAACCTTTAGTTTGTAACAAGCATATTCATTGACAGGGGTGTTGTGCCAAATATTTTCCATAAGCTGATTGTATCCCTTGTCGTCCAGCCAAGCGTCCAACACTCTTACTGGTTTTGGATCCCAGTTTTGTATCCCAAAATGCCATGCCATTGGGCAGTGCTCTAAATCTTCCCTCTTAAGCCCTATTTGGATCTAGTTTACTTCTTGAGCTAGCCAGTTATTGTTTATCAAGATCTATCCAGTCTACTCATGGCCTTGAGGGATTTAATATACCATGTGAATCTCCTCTTCTCCATTTTCAGATCTTGCAACTCCAACTCACCTACGAAAGCCCTGAAACCTTCAATATCCTGACTATCAGATCTGATAGATGTTCCTTTCCTTTTACTTGGATCTAAAACCGCATTGAAATCTTCCATCAAGCACCATTTTTCTTCCTCCTTTCCATTATAGATAGATTTAATTTTATTCCATTGGGCAATTTTAGCAGGTAGCTCAGCAGGGCCATAGATATTTAGTATATGTGATCTTATAGATTCACTGCTCCAAGTCCCAGATACCCCCGAGAAAATATTTCCTGATAGAAGACTTTATCTATTGAATTTGTTTTTATTCCAAATACAAAGCAGGCCACCAGACTGACCCACTGCTCCTTGATACACCCAATCAAACAAGTTATCATACCAAAGATATTCACATAGTCTCCTTTTCCACCTGATCCATTTTGGTTTATTGTAAGCTAATAAAATCCACATTTTGTGATTGAATGAGTTCTTTTGACTCTCTTACTCCTGCCTGGGCCACATAGGCCTCTAACATTATAAGTTATAAGCTTCATCTGGACACACCATCTATTTTCTCCACTGCACAGTCACTTGGCAATGCACCCTCATTAACACTGCTAGCAGAGGACATGTTAATGAGTATCTCTTTGAGTTCCTGTGTGTTAGCTCCCATACGTCAGTCCCAAGTTCCTGTCAATGGCTATAATATGTTCTGCCTCAGTAGCTATCTTGTCACATGCTGAAAGAGTAGGAAGAAGTTGACCTATCCATTGCTCCATAGCTGCTATATCTTTATCTCTTTCTATATCAGTTTCTTTCCTAGTTTGACTTCTCGTTTTTGGGCCACCCCCTTGTTGACTTTACTTTCTTAGGAGTTTGCTGAGCCCCCGGGAAGGGCATGGGGTGTTCAAGAGTGGAAACTCATTCAGGGAATTCATGGTTGGTTCATGGCACTGCAATGGTAGGGGACTGCCTATACAGTGCTGAATACCAGATTTCACATTTGAGAGAGGGACCCAGTCCTTTCCATTAGAATCAACCAAAGCTTCCTCCACCCCTCAAGATTGTTGGCAATTCTGTTGTTCATCACTACATCTCATTGGCTCCTACATCAATATTCACATTTTTAATAGTTAATTATGTGAATATAGACATATTTGAGTAATATAGTCATTATTTAATAAATATATATTTTTATTATAGTTAGATAATCATATGAAATAAATAATGAATTCAAAGGGTGAATAATCAAATAATTGGAAAAGAGAGGTAATGAAGTGTGGTGATGGATATAAGATATGGGTGATAAAAATTCCCTTAGCCCCAAATTTATAATCACATACAGGTTCTTCAATTATGAGTCATAGTATATATGATATGAGTTCTTTTAACATTTAAATATTTGGCATTGTGAGTGTGTCGCCAATCTTGTTGTTGCTGGCCAACTGGTGGTAAAAGTCGTGTTGATATTTTACACTTACCTCGCCTTTCGTCATGCGTCTGGGCTACTATTATATTTATTTTTTTGTCATCTAAAAAAGATTCATTTTTTTGTGTTTTGGACCGATCCTATTCTCCAAGTTTTTGCGCACTATTTTCCATTATTTACAGAGCCTTTTTTTTCGCTAAAAAAACTAGTAAGTATCATGATTTGAATTCCTAACCCAAGTGAAAATTAATATTTTAATTGGATTGGTCGATGTCTGATTTACTATTGACGGGCCAATTGAATTATTGCATGCTCATTTACTCCTTAATCCCGCATGAGAGATTGGGCTTATGCCTTCGGGAAATATTGTCCTCGTGAGAGATTGGGCTTATGCCTTCGGGAAAACAAAATCTAACTTTGGTGAGGTTGCATCACCATGTTTTGTTTCTGTATATGTTGAACAAGTACAATAATCAAGACTGTTTCATACGATTTACAAACACAGAGGCATCAAATAATGATTGCCTCAAATTCAAACGTTTTAAGCTTCTAACTACTCCAAGTAAGCACCCTCTTTAAGATGATGATTTCCTGTGGCCTCCATGCAACGATTTCTGCGATCCTTCAAAAAGATCCAAAAGATATCCCTGTAAATCATCAGCAGAATACTTGATATGCTTTTCACCGATATAGTTAACATGTCTTCCAACGAAAACGCGGTACCCTTGGACCACTTTGAGTTGAGCAGAGATCCTGAGATCCTCACGAAGCTGGCTATCCCGGATTGTCCAGCCAGTCTGGCTTCTGTAAACCTCCTCAAATGCAAGATAGAAGCAATGGAGTCTCTCTTTGAGAATGGTTCTTGATCTAGAATTTGAAGCTGGATTCTGAATTCCGTCGTCTCTTAGCCATGCAAGTATTGAGCTCCAAGTAGCCCTCTCATAGTTCATTGCGTGCTGCTGAAATTTCCAGTTGCGTTTTCTAATCCATTCGTCTCCTAGAATGGTTCTCAGCTCAGACCCCTTCACCTTTTCTGCAATGTAATGTATGTTGTTCATCAAGAAAAGGTGTTGTAGTGATTCCTCCTTGTATAGCTTGGATTTATCATCAAGGTTCTTTTCTAGAACAAGGATTATGGATCGAAAGTGTCTCTCTGTTGGGTGGATCTCCGAGGTTTCATTGAAACTATGATCTTCTTCGTGAATTGGGCTAGTTTCTGGTGAAATGGGTACGGAAGATTCGTTGTCTGGTTCCCTCATGACCTCATCAAAGGTTCTGCTCTCTGCAAGAATTTTGAGGTAATTCATGACATAGCTTGTGAGTAGATGAACTCCACCACCGGGGTAAGCTTTTGCAGAGACATCAGAGGCAACAGCACACTGGAATTCGAGGAAAGTTGCTCTCGCATATTCTCTCAATCTTCCGAGGATGTCTTGGAATTCTGTTCTAACACATAATCCAGTATCATCAGAGTATAGTCTTCCTATGTCTGGGATAAGATCTGCAAGAACTTCG
>JAOWBN010007018.1:0-11138 GCA_028565015.1 Pinguicula moranensis | reverse complement strand
GAGTTATTTTTTGAAAAAAGGTGATTATAATTGGATTATAATTTTAAGAAGGCTGCGCAAAACAGGGGCTTAGTACCCCCAATGAATTCTTCACATGTGAAATTTGTTCATGATATTCGAAGCTTGCGTTATTTTTTTTTCTTAAAAACGGGCGGATACGGGCCAAAACGGTTTTTAAACCGTATTCACCCGCTTTAAAATGGGCGGATACGGGTTTGACCCGTTTTTAAAAAAATGGTCCGATTCAATTTCAAAGTGCGAAACCCGTTACGAAAACGGGTTCGGACCGCCCGTATGCCAAACTCTACCTGCCACTACCATTAAGGTGAAATTTTCAGTTCAATTCCCATAAGTGATCAGTTCTGCATAGTCTTCCCTTGAAGTTTGACATCATTGAATTTAGTCCATAAGTGATCAGTTCTGCATATTGCAGTGGGCAGTCCTTCTGTTTGTTTTGACTCAGTGTGGACTGTGGAGGCTCCATAACAATTTAGAAGATGGCAAAATTAGGTCAGTACTCTCACCCCCACCCCACATATGAAGTTGAATAATAAAATGACTCTTGGAGTTTGAGCAAAAAATGACAGCAACTTATTATGGTTTTGCTTCCGGTTTTATCGGAGTTTTTACAGTGCCAAAAATCTGCTCTACCTACTCCTCTCAATTAACTGCACACGGTAACAAAAAATGAACCACACTAAAATCTTATATAATCACAATGGCTAATACTACTGGTCTTTGAACTGAAAGCACCAGAAATGGCAGGTAAATTTTGGATTCAAACATGATGCTTGGAAGTCATGTTCACACAAGAAAGCAGTAGCATTTGCCATCTTCGCTCTCATATGGAAGTCGATGTCTGTCGTTACGCTAATATGGGCAGGTACTTAACTTCACAGTTCACACCATGATGAAAACCCCTCATCGATTTGCTCTTATGAGTTATGCCAAAGCGTCAAAACTTCTACTTCTTCAATTCTATCTTCTGTATACTTCTCGCTGATTAGTGGGAGAGTTTGAAAGCGAACTAACTGTTTTGTTTAGCTGCATTTCAACTTTCTGTTAATCCAGATGATGTTTTTTTTTTTTTTCAGGTTTTATGGTATTGGCAGCGTTTACGTACTATCAGCAGTCGTCGGAATCGTCGAGGCCAAAACATGCTACAAGTGGTGAAAATGGTTCTTTACAAGAGTGGAGGGCAAAAACTACAGAAAATCAAGCCAGAAAGGTAAAGAAAGGATACTAGTGAGTGGTGACTGTAGTTTCTATATTTGTTCCTCTGGACATAATGGAGAATCATTCGTCAAGCCAAGATATGGATCCAAGAGAGAGATTCTAAAAAGAATAATAATATTTCTTTTTTTTAAATAGGTAAGGTAACACCTTTCCGGATATTTGAGAGGGAGGAGATAAGATACAAGTTTTTTTCAGTGGGGTGAGGCAGAACAAAGTTGGAATCAAAGAGATGAGACTGCAGGATGGGCGAGTACTTTCCAACACCCAACAGATCTGATGAGGCAACTGTTTATTTTCAGAATATCATGAGTAATCAGAGTAGTAGCAATCAGAGCAATTACAGTGGCCTTGCAGAATTGTTTGAGTTTAAGATCAATAGTTTGGACAATGCGAAGATTAGAGCAGTACCATCTATTCAGGAGGTTGAAGCAGCCTTGTGGTCCATACCTAATGGAAGTGCTCCAGGTCCAGATGGTTTCAGTTCAGAGTTCTTCAAGGCATCATGAAGTGTAACATGACATGATTTAGTGGGGGCGGTTAGGGAATTCTTCAGTGATACACCAATATCGTCCATGTTCGCGGCAACCTTGATATCCATTATTCCAAAGCTAGCAAAACCTGACTCATTTGACAAGTTCAGGCTGATAAGTCTGTGCACAGTAGTCTATAAAGTGATTTCCAAGGTGCTAGTGAATAGACTCAAGCTATTCATGCCATCCTTGACTGCAGAGGCGCAAGTTGCCTTTATGGCAAAGAGGAGCATATTGGATAACATCACATTGGCATAGGAACTAGTTCATTCACTGAATAAGAAGCAGGTGGGGGCAATGTGGTGATCAAAATAGACATGTCCAAAGCATATGATAGAGTGAGTTGGAATTTTCTAGTGTCCGTGCTGAAGGGGAAAGGGTTTGATGATGCAGTGATAAATTTGATTCAAAATTGTGTCTGCAACTCAGGTTTTTCATTCCAGATGAATGGGGTGGCTCTCAGTTATTTTGAAGCAAAACAAGGATTGAGACAAGGGGATCCTCTATCCCCTTTTCTTTTCATCCTTGTACATGACACACTTTCTAGAATTATTGTACAAGGACATAAGAATGGAAAGATAGACGGACACCATCACCCATCTGGAGCACCAACCATAACACACTTGATGTATGCCGACGACTTGCTTGTATTCTGTAGAGGGGACATTACCACAGTTAGAAATCTGAGCAAAATTCTAGCTAGATATTGTGCGTGGTCTATACAAGACAAACAAAGAAAAATCAGCAATCTACTGGTCCAGGCATATATGCACTGTGAGAAGATTTTAGATGCGCAGGCTGACTGGTTTCAAGATAGGCAGTTTCCCGTGCTGAAGGGGAGCGGGGGTGAAAGATTTGACAGAAATTCAGAAAGCAATGGGGATGAAAATGTGCTTCAAGATGTTGACAGAAGAGAGCTTATGGTCACGATTTTTCAGAGCCAAGTACCAGAAGAAAGAGCATATATGGCATAGACAAAACAAACCTACAGATTCAGCTTTTTGGCGCTTTACCATGGAGAGGAAACTGGAAGTGATGGAGCAGGTAAGGAAAGTGAACTCAAACTTTTAGTCTAACAAGTGGCTGGCAAATGGTCCTCTTGCTTCAAGGGTGCAAGATGTGAGTGGGATAGGAAAATCGGTTGCAGAGTTTGTGACAAATGGAGAGTGGGATGAACAGGCACTGGTCCAACTTGTTGGAGAAAAGATCATAGAGGAAATTATGGGTGAAAAAAACCCTAGTGGCAGGAGTATAAACGGATAAAATCATATGGACACCAACAGAAGATGAAGGTTTCTTATTAAAATATGCTTGGGATGTGATACGAGAACCGACAGAGAAACTGGATGATGCCGAATTGATATGGAATAAAGCTCTTCCCACCAAGATGGCTATATGTGCATGAAAGGTCGCCCAAAAATGTCTCCTTACTGATGATGTGGTAAGAAACAAGAATGTGCAGTTGGCCTCTGCTTGCCAATGTTGTGTTGCAAGGTAGCAAGAAATAGTAGACCACATACTGTCAGAAGGAGAGCTGGCCACAAAAATCTGGAGAAGAGCGGCACAACTGCTGGGGAAATCTTTTGCACAGCCAGCCTCATGGAGGATTAGGCTAGGCCAATGGAATACAATAGCTCGGAAATCTGGAACACATGGCTTCATCACTGCAATCATGCCAGGCATGGTAACATGGTGCCTCTGGACACGCAGATGCAGAGCGAGATTTGAGGCTGTAGAACTCACACCGGAGCAGCTGTGGTCTAAGGTTAGAAACACAGTTTCTGATTTAACTGTCATAGCTAATCTGAGTTCTAATTTGAAGGTATAGGAGTCAAATCTATTGAGCATTCTGAACATCACCATACAGAGAAGGAAGAGGAAGACACCAAAAGTTGTTCGCTAGACCAAACCGCCCCCCGGGGGGGTCAAATTGAATTTATACGGAAGCAACAATGGAAACCCAGGGCCAATAGGGCGGGCATCATCATTAGAGATCATCAAGGACAATGCTTAATGGCCTACTCAAGATCAATGGGGAATGGCACAAGTAATGAGGCAAAACTCAGAGCTGCCATAGAAGGACTGAAAATCTGCTAACTGAAAGGGTGGAGAGATGTGATACTAGAGACAGTTCAATGACACTGGTGGGATGGATCCAGAAAAACCACTGCACACCGTGGTACTTATGGAAATTTTGGGAGGAATTCCAAGAATATCAGTCAGGCATGAGGATCCACATAAAGCATCAATTAAGGGAATGAAATTGCATTTCAGATCATCTTGAAAATCAAGGCACATCCGGCTAGACAAGGGATTTTGAAAGCTTGGCAGATTTACCAAGGAGAATTAGGGGCTACGCTTGGCTGAAAAAAAAATGGAATGCCATAATTAAGGCTAAAATAGACTAGGAAATGCATCCCCTGTTTCCTTGAGGATGCTGACAGCGGATCTCACATGTCATCCTCCACCTCATCTTCCGAATCTTCAACCTCCTCTCCTAGAGGCGTTTTCATGGTGAATTGGAGGGGCGGTGGTAGCATGGATATAGGGAACTGGATGTCGCGGTGGTAGTGAGGACAATGTTGGTGTGGACCGCTACAAAACAGCAGTATGTGTGGTCCACAAAGGACTCCCACTGGGCTGCGGTAGGGATGGTTGGAGGTTTTGGCGTTGCACTAGAAACCTGCAAGTTAATTGAGTGGATTACAGATTTACCTTTCACAGTGGCCTTGGGACGGAGAGACGACCTTGTCATGTCATCTGTTTTGATTTTGATCCTCTCAGGATATGCCCCCAGTTTGTAGAGTAACATTGGCCCGATGTCCGAAGCAGGGGGCAACAATTTTTCTTCAATCGCTATTGTAATGACTGCCTTTAAGCAGAGATGGGCACCTATACTACACGACACAGTTTGCGAGCTTGGAGTTTCCATCTCTGCATGTGCACATTTTGTAAACATGCATGCACTGTAAATCACACGTATTTAAAACGTGTGCGCCTTGCACGACACGCGTAAAAATGTGCCGTGCTGAATTAGCCCGCGTGCAAATGAGGCACGCACATTTGCACTTTTTTAATTATTTTTTTATTTTTTTATTATTTAATAAAAAATATATAATTTAAATAACGATTTAAAAAATAAATTTCACAATGCAGGCCAGCCCACACCGCACACCATGGTTTACGGGATGGACTTTTAAGCCCGGTATGCACATGTTTGGTAAAATGGGCGAATATTACACGTACGATTTCTGCAGAAAAAAAGTTGGCCCACCTCACGAACATTTTTATGCATGCGGTTTAAGCACGTTTGCACATGTTTTTATGCGTGACGTGCCTAACCCGTTTGCATGTACACGTTTGCCTATCTCTACCTTTAAGCAGATAGTCATGATCGATGATGGGACGTGCAACGAACTAGATTTCTTCCCCAGTGAAGCGACACTCTCCATAATGTCTTTGAAAATCACCTTTCCCACATCAATACTCCTCCTTGTCTCTATCATGTAGATCAATAACAGTACCTTCTGCTTGATATCAGTGGTTTGGATTGTGAGCATCATCTGGGCGCAGATAAACATATACCACATGACTACATTGGTGTGGCATTTCTTCTTGGGTTATGTTGGGATGTCTCTATTAGTTTCCCATATAATTCAGTTGCTCCATTGAGACGTTATCCGTTGAGGTTCCCTCGTGGCATTGTTCTCTGGGATGAACGCCCCCATTTATTTCACATGACGGTTGTTGCACCATCATAACAGGTCTTGGTGAAAGCCCTTGGGACAACAACATCTCAATCTTTGCATTCATAGCATGCATTATGGCGGCAAGTACATCAACCTTGTCAATGCCATACTTTTCGACTGCTTTGTTGTAATTCTCTCTTTCACTTGGCCAACGATAACAATTTCGTGTCATGGTTTGAAGTAGAGTATAAACTTAATTGTAAGACTTTTTCTTGAATGTTCCATTGGTGGTTGCATCAATTTCTCTCCGAATTGTAATCTTTAACCCATTGTAAAATGCCTGAATTTGTTTAAAATGTGGCAAATCATGGTTAGGGCAGCCCCTAAGAAGATCTTTAAAACGTTCCCATGCTTCATTCAAGAACTCCATATCTCACTGTCTGAAAGAAGTTATCTCACTCAGGATTCTCGCGATCATTGAGGGTGGGAAGAATTTGATTAAGAATTATTTCCTCAAGTAATCCCAAGTGCGGATGTAATCTGATGGCGAATATTGCAACCATTTCCTTGCCTTGTCTCAAAGAGAAAAAGGAAAGAGCCTAAGCCGAATGGCTTATTGACTTACTCCAACATACTTCAAAGTGTCACAAATTTCAACAAATGCACGCACATGCGAGTTTAGATCCTCAGTAGATGAACTACCATATGTAGAATGTTGCGGCAATAACTGGATTGTGGCTGGCTTCAACTCAAAATTATTGGCTTGGATGGCAGGCCTTCGGATGGATGAGACTTCATCCTCAGCTTGAGGGAGAGCAAAATCTTCCATAGGTCTATCATCCTCATTTGGCACTACAGCTAAATCACCAATATCTACCATATTTCTTTCTTGTCTTTGCACCTCTCTTTAAGCTCTCCTTGTTTGAAAAGTCCGTTTGATCTCGGGGTCTCCAAAGCTTGAAATTTCACATTCAGACAGGTTCATGCACAACCTACAAAACACGAATGCAATGAAATTAAATAAAATAAAGTTCAATCTAGCTAAAAACTCACTTGGTATTGATATTATCAAAACTAAATAATTTCCGGCAATGGCGCCAAAAACTTATTGAAGTATTTGCAGGTGCACAAAATCGAATAAGTAATAAAGTGATGAGAATGAATGTCAAACCACGAGGATTGTACTTTGATAATCACCAAAGTAGTAAGTTTTACCCAATTTGGATGAATGGTAAAGTGATGAATGCTAAACTATTTGATAAATATAAACATACTTAAACATAACTAGACAAGAAATTATTTTTGTGTTATTTCCAGTTTAACAAATGAAATGTAAATGATAACTTCACTTGGTTAGAGGATCTAGGGTGATTGACTTCACCACTTGGCATCCTTAAAAAATTTCTTTCTTACTTCAATCTTTAGATTGTTTGCCTAGTTGTCTACCGAATTTTCCTCTTTTAGTTATTAATCTCTATCAAGTAATAACACCCCTCTCTCAGTATGTAAGTATTCATCTCTCGGTCTCACACTTGAATATACCGAAGGCATTTTGCTTAGAAAATTCTCTTACGGTAGCACTAATCCCATAGGCATTCTCATGCTATAGCAATTAACATTACTTTTACCATTTATGGCATAGTTTTTGTCTCACAACCTCCAACTATACTTAGTGAACTCACAAACATTGGCCGAACACATGCAAGTTAGGGAGAATGCTCAATAAAACTAAACAACATCAACAAATCCCCCAAAAGCTAAACATTCAAAATAAACTCCCAAGTCCACCAAATGCTACATCATGCCCTAGAAAGAGGTTCTAGCCTATGCTCATGGCACGGGCTTCACATAAACACGTATAAATAGAATTCATCTTGCTCGAAAACAATAACAAAGAAGAGAAAACCCCCCACTAGATGAATAGTCAACTCGAACTCTTTTTCTCTCCAAGCTTCCTCAACATGATACTTGATCCCCTCAAATGATGGATGATGATTGATTTGATGTCAAGAGAATACTTTATGTCTTGAAGGATAGCTTTCATCGAAAGCTTGGAGCTAAAATTAAGGGCAAAATGGTCAGCTTACAATTTCTTTCCCTCCATCGTGCACTTTTGGTTTCCAAATTGGAGTTGTAGCTTGTAAATTTGGGCCATGATCATGTGATTCGGATCATTTATCCTCAATTTCTCGATTCATGAACACATTCATCAAATCTTGATAAAACACAAGAAATGAATCTAAAATGTACCTTAACCATTGAAGATAAGCAGGTTTAAAACATAAATATCAATATTAAGTTGGTACAAAACCAGCGTATCAAGAGTAGCTGGAATATCTAGAGGCTGGAGTAGTCTAGCATTAGCTGAAACATCAGGTTTGTTCATAGCACAGATTTCACACTCACTGACCTTTTGTTTCACTTCTTTCTTCATGCAGGGCCAGTGGAAAGGATGTTTTATACGGCTCAGGGTTGCTTGGCTACCAGAGTACCCACCCAGTGGAGAGTCATGAAGCATTGGTGATTATTCTCTGCCTTAGGTTTCCAACTAAGCTTAATCACTTAAGTATCAACAAGGTTTTCAATTAAAAAGACTTTTCCCACAACAGTAGCCAAACCATTACTAATCAGTTTGATCATTTTCTCAGCAGGTACATACTTTAATTCTTCCACTCCGTGAATAGCTTGTACACGAATGGGATGGTCACCCTTATGGATTGTAAATGTCATCTGGTCAGAATCGTACAAGATAGGCCCATGCTTCTTTAGCCAATCCCCTCCCACTATCAAATCATAAAATTCTGAGTGGGAATATTCTGGGAGAACAGGAAAACTGATTCTTCTGAATTGTCCACGTGAACTCTTTGCACTATGTCTCACTAATACTTCTGGCACCATTAGCCACTTCTATTATCATTGGTTGCACGTACTCTACTTTACAAGCCATTCTATCATAGAAACCTTGATCTCGAAAGCAGTGAGAATTCCCACCATCCATAAGTAACTGGAGAGGCTCACCCTTATAAAGGCCTCTGATTCTTTAGGTATTAGAGTTTGTGCTACTACCAATAAAGTTCAGGGTCAGGTTTCCTTCATCATTTATTTCTTCTACCACCACTTCATCGTCACCAGTACTGGGATCCTTGTTTGCCGCTGGTTCAACAGCCACCACCTCAGGTGAAGTATCTATGAGTAGGGAATAAATTTTAGCAATATACTGATAGCCATGGGTATATGTCCCTCCACACTTGAAACATAGTTTTTTTTGTCAACTATCTCCTTCATTTCAGCATCTGAAAGTAATTTGCTTTTATTTTGAGGGACTAGTTGTCCATTTTTATTCTGCACTAGAGCTCCAGGTTTGCTAATAGGCTTAGAGGATAGTCTCAGAGCAGATCCTGCAATAACTTTATCAATTAAGCAGTTCATTGAGAGTTCTTGCATTTTAGCAATAGCAATAGCTTCGCGTAGTGTGTTATGATTCTGAGACCAAACTGCTGTTCGAAGCTTAGACTCTAGGCATCCAATAAAATTTTCTCTGTAGAAAAATTTTGCAAATTCTGGATGCAATATCATCACTGAGAGCAACAAGGCATCAAATCTACGCAGTAGATCCTGTAAAGACTCCTTGGTATTCTTCTTCAGACACACAAACTCCTCAAGTAAGTTACCTGGATCATCAACATCAAACCTTACAAGAACTGCAACCACAAAACCATCCCACTTTGTCGGTTTATTATGCGTCAGACTTCGGAACATCGCATCAGCATAAGTCGACTTAGCCTGTGGTTCCACCATAACTTGTGGCTTTGTATTTTTTTTTTAACAATCTTTAGGACGTGTGGTTGGACCGATAAACTGCTCTGATACCAGTTGTAATGAGTTGTTACTTTCGGTCATATTTGAAGGAGAGGAGGTGGATAAAAGAACGGTGAAGAAGAGGAAGGGAAGAGAGAGATCTTAGGAAGTAGGAAAGAGATTGGCAAAAAACTTGTATTTTCATTCATAACTAATTTTGTCTTCAGAGAATATATTTGTAGTCCCTTGGCTAACACACTAATTTATCAACTAACACACATCAAGCTAACTAATTAACATCTACCTTTATACAACATATGATATAACAAAAATTTCACAACATGTGTCATTCCCGCTGAGATTCTTCATTATCTTGTCTATAGGCCACATGCATCGCCTTCCTTTCAGTCCTACCGCTCTGCCGCTTCGTTCTTGCTTGTCGTCTTCCTTTCGTTGTCCAGCTCGGTAGGACATAGGCCCCTTCGACAGTAAGGTCTGTTACAAGTTCTTACAGTTACAAGCAAATTATGATGATCTCCCCTCTTTAACGTCAGTGTCTTTCCTTTTTCTTAAAATTTAGTTGACATGACATGAGAGATTATGAGAAGCAGAGAGAAATTCCTTATCTTGTTGCCGGGAATTTGGTTGTGCAGTTTCTTCGTTATAGCCATGATGTCAATAGTTATTGGATACCTTGTTCTCTCCGTGCCTTTCTCCATCCTTTGCATCGCTCAGCCTCTGGCACTAGGGCCGAGACTTCTGATGATTTTCTACGACACCATAATCTAATTAGTGTTATCCAATTCTATTTTGAAATATCTCCGATGATCTGTTTGGAAGTTACCTAGTTCTTGTATGGTTGCAGTTGACGGTGGGTTTGACTACTTCTGCGGCGGCGAAGGTTTATCAAGAATACACAAGAAAAGCAATGGGAACATTGATGCCAATCTGCCAAAAGTTTGACGATTTCTTCCGGAAGATCAGCGGCGCCGTTGTGGCATCTTTCATCGTGTCAGCTTTGCTCATTTTCATGGTGGCGCTCTCTGCTCTCGGCCTCAAGAAACACTGATGAAAATGAACATTTTTCACTGTTGAAAATTAGTTTTTTTAGATAAGTAAGTGATTTCATTAATATTAAAAACAAGAAACAACTGGGCTCAGAGAGCCGTCAATGCACATCCGAGCTACGCCTAATATGTACACCCATACTACCAAAACAAACATATAAGAATATGAACATTAAAACTCAGATCATGACCGAAAATTAAATGAGCAGCACAACTTTGGATAACGCATCCAGTCTCCCAATGTAGTTCCTCTGTGCGACTTTTTGTGGGCAGTTATCCAATGCCAGGGCTTGATTTTGACCCGTTCCTCAGTTGGAGTTGGACTCGTTATCTTATCAAATCTTAGGGCGTTTCTATCAGACCATAATTCCCACATTGTTGCCTGCCATACGGATTTCCATTCCTCAACACCAACTTTTCATTGAAGGAGGCTCATATGGTCTTTGAAGTGTTGCTCCACCTCTCTTTGGTCTTTATATTGTAGGTCAAACCACGTGTAGATTGTTTTCCACAATTCCGAAGCTTCTGGACAATAGGTGAACAAGTGAAGATTAGATCTATCTCTGCTCCACATCGCACACATCGCCTGGCGAGAATCTACCTTTACTCCTCGGTGTAGCAAGTTTTGCACTGTAGGAAGTCGGTTCTTGAGTAATCGCCAGGAGAAGAGCTGGATTCTTTTGGGGGAATAGCACTCCAGATCTGTGGAAGAGGATCTCCTTTCCAAGGAAAGTAGTGGAACAAGATCATCCTTGAAGAAATTCGAGATGATCCACTACCAGAAACTTCGGGTCACACCGAAGTTGAGCAAGTTCCAA
>JAOWBN010007007.1:0-11138 GCA_028565015.1 Pinguicula moranensis | reverse complement strand
CACCCTTTATAAAAATCGTCGCTACCGCCCCCTATCAGCAATTGTCGTCGGCCAAGCAGCCAATATGGCTGCACATATGAGTTTGTTGGCTCTCCCATGATAAAATGATAGCCATTGTTATTTGTTCTATGTTTTTGGATGACCTATCTAGTCTCTTGCATCTTGTATTTGGCAGATCTGTCTGATCTCCATTATCTTCTCCATCATGTTATCCATAATAGAGTGTGCTTTGTGCATGCAGTAATTTTTTTACTTTTGTTCCTATGATTCTTCAAAAGAAAATCCTCCAAAAGATACTTCAATGAGCCTACCAAACCTTACACTCATTACAAAGGTGCAGCATGTGACTAGTGTTCTATTTACGGGAAGAATTTATAGGCGTGATCTAATAGTCTTGAGTTATTTTTGGGGGTAAACGGAAGCTTAGTTGGCTTCTTGATGCAAAGGAGCCCCCGAAGAAGTCTTATGTGAAGGCATATGAAGATTAGTATGTTGATAACTCGGTGATCCAAGGGTGTATGTTTAATTCCATGGAAGCATTAATCGAACGACGTGTTTATGTTTCATAAGACAATTTCTGGTCTTTAGGCTGGTCTAAAATGGATTTACGCTCATGCACACAAAGACACTTGGATCTTTGAACTTCACAAGGATATCAGTCATTCGTCTCAAGTGTCTACGGGACTATCTATTGCTGACTTTTTTGGCTATTTGTAGAGACATCGGGAGTAGCTATTTCAGTATGAGCCTCTGAGTGATTTCATGTGCAGCAAGTGTGGTGAGTTAGAAACAAAATGTCTGTATTGACGTCGGACGTATCAGTTTTTGATGGGCCTGAAGCCTAAGTTTGAGTCTCTCTGAAATTAGATTCAAAATACCATGCCTATGCCCACTTTATTTGATGCATTTGCTAAAGTTGAAGGAAATGAGCGACGATGTGGCTTTCTTCCTCCAACTGTCGTGGTTTCTAGGCCCTTTCACTTGCAGGTTGTTGATCAGATGGCATTTGCTATTCCTTTCGGACATCAGTATACTCGCTTTTATTGCTAACATTGTTCCAAAGAAGGTCATACTATTGATCATTGGTTTTCGCTTTATCAGGAGTTAGATAAGCAATTTGACTGACCCATACAACTGGTAGAGGGTCAGGATGTGGTAGGGTAACCTCCCGAGTGGGAGTAGTTACTGAAAGTATACCTACTGCATCAAATTTCAGCCAGCTTCAGTCCTAGATGGCCCTGCTTCAAACGCGCCTCGAGTTGATGGCTTCCTCTTCGGCTTCAGGTCCCATGGCTACTCTTGTTGGTACAGGTACTCCTACTGCAATTCATGGTAATCTCACTCATCCTACTTGGATTCTGGATTTGGGAGCAAACAATCATATAACTGGTGAGTTGTCCACTTTTATTTCCCCATTTACCCCCATAAATGAGTCTGTCTGTATTACTAATGGACCTTCTATCCCCAACAAGTAAGGATGATGCTTAGTTGTCTCCTCACATTCGTCTCTCATCTGGTTATTATGTTCCTAATCTTGCCTTTTGCCTTCTGTTTGTTTATCGACTTGCTAAAGAGCATAATTGTGCTATTGTTTTTCTGCCCCATTCTTGTTATTTGCAGGACCTGAATACGGAGATATTTCTGGCATGGGGTATGAGCGTAGTGGCCTCTACTATTTTGGTGATCTCCCATCATCCAAAATGTCTTCCGCATTGCAAGGTAGTGTCTCTTCATTTTCTTTTGTTTTGTCAGACTCTAGTAATTGTGTATTTTCTCCAAAAATATTAGATTTGTGGCATACGCGTTGGCCATGCAAACTCTTAGTATTTATGTTAGTTATTTCTTGTTTTGAATAAAGATTGCAAGAATTATGAACTTTGTTGTGTGGTTTGTGAATTGTTTAAGCATACCCATGTATCTTATATTCCTTGTATGCGCCAAACATCCAATGCCTTTGATCTCATTCTTTCTAATATTTTGGGACTTTCACCCGTCGCCTCTTTCTCAAACACCGCTATTATGTTTCATTCACAGATGATTATAAGCATTGCATCTAAGTTTATCATATGAAAAATAAAGTAGAATTTTTCTCTCATTTTTGCACCTTTTTGCAAATGGTTAAAACTCATTTTCATATTGTGGTGTATAACATTTGATCTAATAATGGTAGGGAGTATATTTCAGATGAATTCAGGGCTGAACTTCATAAACTTGGCATTCTTCAACAACTTACATGTCCCTATAGTTTGGAGCAAAATGGTATGATGGAACACAAGAACCGTAACCTCTTGTTTATTATTCGGTGTCTTCTTCGAGGTATGGGGGTACCTAAGACTTTCTAGCACATGACCATTCTCACCCCTACTTATTATATTAATAGGATTCCTAGTCGGGTCCTACATGGTAAATCCCTCTTACATATCCTTAAACCTGATAGCGTGCTTTTCCCTCTTGTCCCTTGGGTGTTTGGGTGTACTTGCTTTGTTCAAAACAGAAGTTATACCCATGCTAAACTTTATTATAAGGTTGTTTGGTTGTCTTCACTGATCCAAAAGATATCGATGTTATGATCCTATCACACGTCAGTTTTCTCACTATTTGAATGTTCCATTCCTAGATAATGTTCCTTATTTCCCATGTTCTACTTCCTCTCTAAAAGTCCCAGTTCAGTCTACTGCAGGACCTGCCCATACTTCCTCAACCTATCAACATTTTTGATCCTTCATCTGTTTCCATGGATCTGACTCCTCCATATCCACACCCCATTCAAACATATTCTAGGTGGACATGCTTTGCTGCATCCTCGTTAGAGTCTTCATCGCATATAGGTACTGTATTATCTTCTCCCCCATCTCCTGATATTGTTGTCCCAATATATCCTACTCGTGACAGGCATCTTCCCGAATGCTTGATTTTTACATGTTTTATTGACTCGGTTTCTATTCCTCGATCTGTCCATGAAGCACTCCAGAATCCTCAATGGTGACTGCTATTAAAGCTGAAATTGATGCTCTTCAGTACAATCAAACGTAGGAACTTGTGTCCATCCCTCCTTGGGAACAGATAGTAGGCTACAAATGGGTGTTCAATATGAAATATTTGGCAGATTGAACTATTGACATGTCTAAAGCATGCCTTGTGGCTAGGGGGTTTACTCAGGTTCTCGGTAATGATTTTTGGGCGACTTTTGCACATGTGGCTAAGGTCACTATTTTTAGACTTATTGTCTCACTCGCTGTCTCCTATTCATGTCTCTTATATCAGTTTGATGTCAAAAATGCATTTATGAATGGGGACATATCTTAAATTATCTACATGGATACACTGCCCAGATTTTAGGCTGAGGGGGAGTATTCAGGGAAGGTATTGCATTTTTAGAAGTCTTTCTATGGGTTTAAGCAGTCTCTTCGTGCTTGGTTTGGTCACTTTAGCGATTTGGTATGTGATTCACTCGATATTATTCTGATCATACCTACTTTACTCACCATAATTTTCGAGGTCAGTGTGTCATTGTCTCAGTGCATGTGAATGATATTATTATTACTGGAGATGATGCACAAGGTATTGACCAAGTAAAGTGTCATCTTGGGATAACTTTCAATGTCAAGGATTTGGGTTCTCTTAAGTACTTTCTTGGCATCGAGGTGACCAGGTCTCGCCGAGGTATTTTCTTATTCCAGCGAAAGTACACACTTGACCTAATTCTGGACACCAGAATGTTTGCATGTAGGCCTGCCTCCTCTCCAATGGATCCAAATCAGAAATTGTTTGCACGTATGGAAGAGTTATTGACATACCCGTCTATGTTTTCAATGACATGTGGGTCATTTTATCTCTTTGATAAACACAAGACCGAATATCACTTTTATAATTAGTGTTTTCAATTAGTTCATGCATTCATCGAGGATAACACATATGGAGGTAGTTTATCATATTCTTCGGTATCTGAAAACATATATTGGTCTTGGCTTCTTTGAATCAGGAGATCAGTTTCGACAATCCTTCTTTACAGATGTTGATTATGCAAAATTGAAAAGTGATCATCGCTCTACTTCAAGTCCATGCACATTTTGTGGGAATCACTTTATCTCGTGGGAAAGCAAGAAACAAGTAGTTGGCTCCTGGTCTTCTGCTAAAGATGAGTAGCGAGCAATGGCACAAGGGACGCATAAAATACTATGGCTTCATTCCCTTCTTCAGGAGTTGAGGTTCCCAATCACATACTCTTCCACTATGTTCTATGATAGCTAGTCTGCTATTATGCTGTCCTCCAGCTCTATTCTTCATGAGAGAACAAAGCACATTGAAGTTTACATTCACTTCATTCGTGAGAATTCCGATCTGGATCCATCTCCCCAAAGTGTCACCTCACGAGATCAAACAACTTATATGTTCACCAAGTTTATTGGCCCAAGAGTTTTGTAGATGTCTATTCGCCAGCTCGGGCTTGTTGATTTATTTTCCCCAACTTGATGGGAGTGTTGGAAGATAGGGCTAAACCCATATTCTAGAATAATCTTTATAGTTTTATTTATTTCCAAAATTGCCCTTGTACTAGTCTATATATATTCATGTACTTTCTTAATTTAAAACACAATTCCTTTTACCTAAATTCTATTTAAACTATGTACATGCTGACCTTTCGGGACACGAATCAACATTAACTTATGCAAGAAATAGATACTTCTAGTCAATGGTACATGATTTTAGTAGAAAAGTGTGAGTGTTTCTATTAAAATCTAAATATCAAACCGTAGTTTGGTTTAAAGAATGAAAAACACTAACTGAAAATCAAATAGATAAGAAGGTAAAGGTGTTGAGAACAGATAATGGTTTAGAATTTTGTAATTCTGAGTTTGATTCTTACTATAGAGAGCGGGAATTCAGAGGCATAGAAGAGTGAGGAATAATCCTCAACAGAATGGAGTTGCATAAAGGATGAATAGAACCCTGTTAGACAAGGCTAGATGCATGCTAGTAACTTTAGGCCTACCAAATTTTTTTGGAGGGAAGCCATCATAACAACTTACTTAATCAATAAAAAACCGTCCACAACTCAACTATCCGGAGATTATTTGGACTAATAGGGATCCTAACTCTAGTCACCTTAGAATATTTTTGTGTGTAGCATGTGCACATATTAGTAGGATATCAAGAAGGGACCAAGGTATATAAGTTGTGCGAAACAATAAACTCCAGGAGTTAAACTGATTGTAAACAGAAATGTTGTGTTCAATTAGTTAAGCTTCCCATGTCTGCATATTAATAGTGCAAAGAAACAAGATGAAGTTTCAACCAGTGAGGAGAGCCCAAAGGTTAGAACGTTTAAGGTGGAGCCCAAGCAGGCTCCAAAAGATCCTGATTCATCAGCATTAGACTCTGATCAAGGAGATGGATACCAGTCTACTGATATTCAGAGGACAAGGGAACTTCCAACACTGTTGTCCAAATTTTTCAAGACAGACCTATGATCTGGAGAGTTGACAGCTTGCAATAAACAAAGGAAGGAGGGGTAAGTAGCGCTCCTGCATGTTTCAATTCCTATGCTAAACTAGTTACTTTTGCACTTATGCAGGTTTTGAGATAAAACAGACATAACCAGAAAGTTTCAAAGAAGCAGTTTCCTACAAAGAAGCAAACAAATGGTTGGATGCCATGAAGGAGGAGATGTAGTCCTTGAAAAAAGAAAATCAAACTTGGTAGACAGCTCCACAACCTAAACGACAAAAAATGGTAGGGTGTAAGTGGATTTTTTTAACTAAAGGAAGGCCTCGCTAACTGATCCACCTAGGTATAATGCAAAGGCCTTTACCCAAAAAGAGGGTATAGATTTCAATGAAGTGTTTTCATATACGATCAAGTTTAAAACTATTAGGCTTATGCTAGCTTATGTGGCATGTTTTGATAAAGAATTTGAACAACTGGATGTAAACATAGCGTTCCTAAACGGTGAGCTAGAAGAGGTCATTTCCATGAATCAACCTCCGAGTTTAGTTACTAAAGAACATCCTGATTATGTGTGCTTGTGGCCCTTATATGGTTTAAAACAAATCTCAAACAATGGTACAAGCGTTCTGATGCATTTATTACAAAAGTTGGCTTTGTTAGAAGCAAGTTTGATAGTTGTCTATATATGCATTTTTCTGAAAATGAACCCATTTATCTGATTTTATATTTTGATGATATGTTGTTAGATAGTAAATCTGTGAAGAAAGTTTCTGATCTAAAGGCTAAACTACATGTTGAGTTTGAGATGATAGATCTAGGTAAAGTACACAAAATTTTAAGCATGCAAAATGATAGGGATAGAAGGAAGCATTGGTTGA
Organism: Pinguicula moranensis; assembly: GCA_028565015.1. NCBI lineage: Eukaryota > Viridiplantae > Streptophyta > Magnoliopsida > Lamiales > Lentibulariaceae > Pinguicula > Pinguicula moranensis. Next base: position 4,812 of record JAOWBN010007007.1, on the reverse strand, counting down.
AGTTGCATCAAACTGCTTACTTGTCTAAACTAATTCAGAAGTTTGATATGCTTAAGTGTAAACCTACCACCCCTTTAGTTTGACATTTTAGTTTAACTAAAAAACAAATGTCCAGATTCAGACTCTCAACTTGTCAAGATGGAATATCTGCCATATGCTAATCAGCTTGGTTCACTCATTTATGCTATGATCAGCACTCGTCCAAATTTATCTTATTTTATTTCTCTTCGTGTCTAATCCTCGATTAGATGATTGGACAACTTTGAAGTGGACTGTTAGATACTTGAGTGGAACTTTACTGGACCAATCTACACTAGTAAGACAAATGTTTTTAATTAAGTAGGGTTTGTAGCAGCAGATTTTGCAGGTGACGAGGACACAAAAAAAAAATCAACCACGACCTACTACTTCTTGGTTGATGGAAACAGCATAAGATGGAAAGCGCAACTTCAGTCCGTATTAACCCTGTCAACAATAGAGGTTGAGTACGTGGCTTTAGCTGAGAGCTTCAAGGAGGGAATGTGGCTGAAGGGGCTAATGTAAGAAGCTGGAATGTTGCAAGACAAGGTGGTTATCTATTCACATAGCGAAAGTTCAATACATCTCAGTAAGAGTTCTATCTACCATGTGAGAACGAAATATGTTGATGTTAAACATCACTTTATCCGAGAGAAGGTGGAGGAACGAAGACTTATATTCAGACAAAGTTCAAGCATTGCTTGGACTTGCTACACATTTGATGAAGCAGCAGCAAGGTGGAGCTAGTGAAGTTGAGGGGATAGTTGCACTAACTGTTGCTCAGATCAGAAGGTGGATGGAACAAAAGGTTGAGTAGAAGCTAGAACTTGGGAGATGGTGAAGTATGACGTCAAGTGTGAAGAATGTTATATGCTAAAGTCAATGCTGAACTCTCTGACACTTGGCATGATCACAGCGTTTGATGAATAAGTTGCATCCAACGGCGGGGGAGAATTCAGCAGTTACTGATAGTTTACATGTATATTCAAGCGACTTAGACTGTTGGTTCATTCAACGATTTCTCAACTCTTTGCCTATCAATCTTCTTCGATTATTCTGTATGTGAGAGATAGCTTCTAGTTTTTTTTTTAGAGAGTAGATCTAAGAGAAATCAGTGTGTAATCTTGTAAGTTGATACCAAGAGTGATTGTAAGCATGGAGAGTGACAGAATTTCTCTTTGGAGATAGTATATCTTAGTCGCGTTTTTGAGATTTACGTATTTTGGTCAATCTTTGGTGCTTGCCTCCTGTATCGGTGTCATTGACAAGATTGTTCTTCGAATATAGTGCAATTGAGCATAACTCCCTCACAGGAAGCTCAAATGTTGACAAACCATTTTTTGGTGAACCACATAACTTAAATCCATAGTCCTTTCTTTCTTGTGTTTTTGTTCAATTGATTAGATAATAACCTGATTAATCTCACGGGTTGAGTAATTGAGTCTAACATTTACAATTTGAGAATTTTTTTTTACTAATGTCGCACAAATTTATCTAGGTTTTACATTTCGTATACACAATCTTGGATTTGTTATCCAATCCACATCTAATCCAGAAAGTATGTTGTCTGGGCAAGAAGCACATATAACTAGGAGCGAGGATCCAGGATTGAAATTGGGCGTGGGGATGGAGGGAATTTGGATAGACTATGCATCTATTTAGTGTTACTTTATCAGTAATCATACAAGGTTTTTTTTTTTTGATAAGTAATAAGGATAACAGAGACCCAGACCACAGTATCGGGTTTCCTTTGGGCCCAGGGGCCCGCCAACTAATCCCCACAGATATCCTGCAGTAGAATTGCGTCCAGCGGGATTAGAACCCTTGACCTCACTAGGCAAGCCTTGTGTGTCGAGGCGTATCAATCGCTGGGACAACCCATCTCTACCAAAATTTCAATTAGCTTCGAAAAAATCAAATAGCCAATTCAAACATGTCAATGGAGTTCATCACTACTACAATGCACAGGCACCGATTAATATCATGAAGAACCAGAGAGCATTTCAAGAATATATCTCCTCTCCTCCACAAGTGCTCAAGCAGCAGCTCCAACTAGGGGAATGTGAATTTCCTCATAACAAGAATGCATTCTCATTGCAGAATGAGAATATTGCAAGGCCTAGACATCAACAAATGGGGAATGTCAACTTCATGAAGTGGTTTTTTGAAGAAACTTTTCATGCAAACAAGTAAAAATAAATTTATACACAAAAATGGAATTCAAAATTCAAGTTTCTCTTGCAAAATTAATCTCACCAGACTATCACCAAACTCACAATTGGTCTCATGAGAAGAATTATTGGCTCTTGAAACATTCAATTTCAACGATTTGGGCGCGATTCGTAGAGACTCCCCAAATATCGAAGTTGCCTCCAAACTCTGTACCATTTTCAAAGTTTCCCGACGAAACCCAACTCGACTCGACCCAGAAAGAAATCTCGCAGCTTTACTATCTATTCATTTTCTTTAACACCACTGCCCTAATCCTCTTCTTCAACGCCAGTGCGACCTCATCACCCGACCTTTTACACCCCTATATAGTCAGGGTCTCTCTTCAGCAAGAAATCAGTCTTCATGTGGCTTTCTTTTTATGCATTGCTCCATGTTCTTTCCTTCCTCCATCCGAATTTCTTTTATAAATAAGGGAAAAGCAGACTCATGTAATATGGCGGATGCCCCTTTTCCGTTTTAAAGAGGCGACATGGCCTTCAATTAGGACTGCCGTCCAAGTTTGCTTTATGCACGCACCGATCTACCTGATCCATTCCGCATAGAAGCCAAGCCTTCTCTATTAAAGAAATGCATGTCGAAGGCTCTCTCCATGTGCAGTTGAATTATCAAATAAATCATGGATCCCGTGTCTCTGCTCCTTGGTCAAGTGTGTGGAGGAACTGACGAAGAAGGCACAGGAGGAAAGAATATGTTGAAGAACGAAGGAATGTGGATGGCAATTTTGTAATAAAGTCAGAAGAATAAGAACAATTTGTAAATAAGATATCAGGATTACTTGACTTATTTCCAATCCACCCATTTTTAAATGGATTGAAAATTTAGGGTTATCCAGCTATAATAAAAAAAATTGGTCTGGTCGCAGATTGCAATCTTGCGATCCAAAGTGAAAATGTGTGTACCAAATAGAGTGTGCGTGTGTATAATTCCAGTACTCATTCAATTATTATTGGATTGTTTTGCTACCAAACTGACCCTAATTATATCAAACGCAGATCAAATCAATCATCTTATGATATTTCAATTTAAGCTACATTATCAATCACCTTATCAGTTTTCCGTCACCTTATTATTTTGACTTGCTAAACATATCTTAAATTTTAAAGCCAATTTTAATAAAATATTAGGATGATTGAATTCAATTTTTATATCAATTCTTGCTAGCTCAAGTGGTGAGCAAATGGTGAGCAAATTAACCTCATAACCATGAGGTCAAGGGATCGATACCTGGAGAAGCAATTCTACAGGATTTTACTTTCGAGTTTGGGGGCTCCACGGAAACAGTCTCTTTAGAGATAAGGGTACGACTGTGTACATCTCACTCTCCTCATACTTTGCTTGCGGGCGGAATATACTGGGTATATTTGGTTTGATTTGGTTTAATTCAATTTTTATATATAGTATGATAGTTTTCTAAATTTAGGAGTATATGATAAATTAATAGGTAACAAATAATATTTTATGTAGTAATATACTTTACCTAACAAGAAAAATTAGTAATTTATTACTATTCTTTAGGGGGGTTTTGCGCAGCCTTTTTATGCTTATAATTGGCTTATAAGAATCTTTTTAAAAAATGATAAGTAATATTTTGAAAAAATGTGCTTATAATCCAATTATAATTTTAAGAAGGTTGTGCAAAACAGGGGCTTAATGCAATAGCTGATGTCATCATCAGCCATGTTAAACAATCAATCTCCAAAGTCGAGGAACCCTTGACACAACGCTCCAACCACCTTCCCCACTTTGTGGACAGAAATCAGAACACAATTCCGATCTCTTCTTATTTTGTTGATCTTCACGAAAAAATTGGGAAGGATTTCGGCAGCGGGGGAGAGGTAATCCGCGTCACGAAACATTATTATTATTTTTTATATGTATGTTTTGTTTTTCTCTGTATAAAATATAAAAGATATTATGTCTAAATTTAGCTAAAAGAATATTTTGCACCATTATCCCCTAAAATTTAATCCACTCCCAAATTTATTTTTTCACACCCTCACTTTGAATCCCAACTTCCCTAGATTTTGGTATTAGCTCGCCATCAGCCATCACAACAAAACAATACCAAACTTCTTGTAATGTCTGGGCTTCTAGGTAGGTAGTGTGAAGAATGTATTAGAAGTCTCACATTAATTTGTACACATAAATTTAATCCAATTCATAAGAAAATATAAAGTTGCCATTAATTATCTTATAGTCTTTTATGAGAGTATTATATATTTATAGTTATAAGTTAATCCACGCGCATAATTGCACAAAATTATGGGTATGGATCAAAACTTGCTCAAAATAATGTGAATTTTCGTACTCTTTTGCTATAAAAAAAAAAAAATACCGTACTCTTTATTGGAGAAAATGAAAAAAAAACAAATATCGGTGGGTTTTATATTGGGTGTTTGCAAACATTATTTATTTTTATGGAATATCACATTTTATTTTTGTTCTCTATTCCCCACCCCCACCCCCTCAGTTAACCGAAGAGCCCACAAATAAGAAAATTTTCATGTGTCAACTCATCAAGGAGTTTCCCAACCCACCGCCGTGCCTCCAATTGCCAATGTC